>ML732282.1:35859-103566 GCA_009176345.1 Aspergillus leporis | reverse complement strand
TTTTTTGGCAAAAAAAAATGTCACGAAGCTTCTCTGGTCCGTCGCAATGCCCCCCCGCCTCGCCGAATAGGCCGCCTCCTCCTGCTCCCACCACCCAGGGTTGGGCCCCCCTCCGCTGAGTAAGAAGTGCATGCTGTTCCTATGGTTTATATGGCTAGCTTGAAAGGATTTATTAGTGACTATCCAAGTGATGATCCCATTAATTTCATACGGGTCAGGTGTATAATCCGTGCCATATGAAATAGTCTGGGTAACCAGGGTACAGAAGAGGAGGCTAATTTTTGAAAGACTATTCATTTTTAGAGGCTTATTCTGCAAGATCTGAAAAGATGAATGATGGTTTGGAGAGCACTGTCTACCCTCTCTTATATACTTCCGCATACCTAGATAATGAAACAGACAAACACACTAGCAAGGCGGTTTGTTTCAACATTTGCTTCGCTTCTGGTACAGTAGTCATGTAATGTATACTTATGCACTGCCAAAAGGAGGTCAGGACCATTTCCACAATACCAAGCACTCCAAAAACAGTAGACTCAGGAACGTATTCATGAGAGCAATGTGAAAACATGGATAGCTGGGTTAATTAAGGAATCTTCGAAGCGATCATTACCAGGACCCGTGAACATCAATTGGGCCATCAGTAGATCAGCTCGTTGGCACGCAAACTATCTATACCTTAGGTTTAAATCCAGGTCAAACTTCCGTTTGCTGTAATAGGAACGGTATTACCTTAATTGACCCTAGGACGTCCCTGCAGATAAATACAGAGCTCTGGATCAATCCTCGCTGGCTTGCTGTATTTTTCTACGGCGACTGCCGTAATACCTGGGAGAAGGGTAGGAACTGGTTTTATTGGCTTAGATTGTAAATGAAGTGGAGGCTCTTCGACTAACGTATCTTACAAGACGGTGATTGATCAATGCACTTAGTATGAGAGTCAGATATACAATACAGAGGACCAGGAGGATCTGACCTCGTAAGCTTGGTGGTAATAATGAGCCAAAAATAATCAGAAAAAAGAAACAAAAGAATTAGAAAGTAGCGATACATGCACACTAACAAAGTCGATACATGGGGAGCTATGCACTAATCTCCATACTCTACAGGGTCTGCTTGGTTAAGGTCATAGGAAGTTGCTGCCGCTCTGGCGTCGAGACCAGAAAATACTGGCCAGGTAATCAGACTTGCCCAAAAGAAGATTAGGTTGTTGGCCCAGACACTGATAGTCGCTAACAGCCGATTCTCACAACATACAAGCACTCTGCGGTTGCTTTCAAAGATTTATGACACAGCACCGAATAGTCTTGATATCCACAAAAGGTACTTCCCTACGGTTGCAGTTCATGAATGGTCAGCTTTCTATGGTACGCCAACTGCGGCTATTTGTTTTCCATAAGCCGGCTTCTTTAGGAGCTGGATCTTTACCGCTAGCGTAGCATCAATCCTATGCGCGATAAATTGTGTATTAGAACTCTTATACTGATCTGGTAATTGTTCAACTTAACTGGTAAGTTACGCCCACAGGCAGGTGTCTTATAGCGGTTCATTTGATCGAACATGTGAACACATGAATTAACCTCAATGTTATAGCGTTTATACCGATGTGATAGCCCAGTATATATGCCACCAAAATCTCCATTTGTTTCAGCAAACTACCTCTTCCGGGTCCTCTGCTATATTCGCGATGCTACGATCCTCCTTGAAGCTGTTTCCCTTGGCGTTATCGGTGGCAGCCTTGATATGTTTGGTCATCGTGTTTGAGGGATGTAGGTCTACTTCATCACCCCAAGATCTGTTTTTTCTGAAGGTAAGGAACTGCACCGCTCCATGACCTGACCACTGACGGATATCGCCTCCCAGATAGATTGGGCAAGCTTGATGCAATAGAGGATCGTTCGGTCCTTCAGCCTGTCTGACCGAGCATCTAATTTGGCAGGCTCGGCCCAGGACGCGTTAAAACCCAGCCAGTGACAGTCTATATCACCTGCGGAACAAACTTCAGTCGACCCTGCCCGAGTATTATGCAGTTGGCCTCTGGGGATATTGTGGTGGAGACGAAGATGCATCAAAGTATTCAAGCTGCTCCACACCCACTATGTCATTTTCATTTGACTTGGTCGCAATATTAGAGTCCAATGCACCAGGCTCGACTTCTCTACTGCCGGAAGAGAGCAAAACTGCGCTCTCCGGGCTCTCAAAGCCTTCGAAATGGGCTATCGCGGCATATATCATGGGAATGGCTGCCACCACCCTGACTGTTATTGTAGAGCTCTTTTCAATGCTGCTCAAACGGGGGGCAGCTCCAACACTAATCTGCTCCCTTGTAAGCTGATTATATATGTGACAAAAGAGCAAGAAGACTTACTTGCTAACAGGTTGCTTCGATATCCATTGTTGGTGCATCAATCACTGTGACGGTCATGTGCAGTTCAGTATCTGCAGGGATCCGAACGTTTCTAGGTGACGTTTCGGTCCATTCTCACCTCGGGCCACATATGCTGGCTGCAACGTGGCTAGCGAGCGCTTTTTCCTTAGGAGCCTCTCTCCTTTGTGTATTAGGCGCCTACTGCCTGTGTTTTTGAAAGAAATACCATGGCCGGGGAACTTCCTTGTGTCTTCTCATCCTCCGGTATTATCGCAGGCGCAGGCTACTTCCAACAGACCAAGAGGTGGTGACTCTACGGACTCAAACAATTAGTCCTCTGGGGATAGAGGTGCTTTCCTTTCTCTACATGACAGCAGACTCTTCCGAAAGTTTTGCCGCAAATCACTCCCTTAACCGTGCTTATTACGTCTGCTGTCCGCCGTGTGAGTTACAGGCGCCCAGCCACTGATTTTATGGTGCTTTTTGTATATCAGGATTACATTGTGAGAGCATAGTTCTACAGTGCACATCCATTTATATATATATATAATTTTTCCCGGCGTCTATATGGCATCTTGCCAAGCAAGATGACCGTCGCATCTCCCCGTGGTCCACGGTAAGGGGTAGTTCGCGGCCCTTTTCTGGAGGGCGCAGCTTAGGATCAACAAAGCCAAGGAGTCAAGATTAGACGAGATATCAAATAATGTGACATGTCGATAACCAGTGAACCATTAACAGAGTATAGCATTTCTCTACGTAGGTCATTCGTAGTGCTTGTCAATCTTCTGCAATGTCGCCGGGCTCTCAGTCGAATCAAGCGGATGGCCTAAAGCTCAGATGGGCCGTTACTCACACCACACGCACTCTTTTGGATTCGCGTTCTTTAGACCTGGATCGTAATCTTTTGAGAGACCCTAACTGCCTGTACATCGGTCGGTGATCTAATGTGCATCGATGGAAGTCAATGATTAGGGCCCGTTTCAGCTCAGCATTCCATAGGATATTTTCTGGTCGTAGATCCTAGTGGAGGACACCTAAGGAGCGTATTTCGTTCACTGACCGCGAAATCGCCCGTTGGGAAGTCTTCTCGCGCTTTATATTGGCCACGTTCTCGCCAGCCCAGCCCATAAGGAGCATGTGGCGTATCTCTCCTGCGCCATGCAGGAAGTAGATCTTGGCCAAGTCAATAGCTCCAAGGAAAAATGGAATCGCCGATCCTTGTGCACGCTGAAGGATACGGTAAACATCCGCTTCGTGAGACACGTCCTTCCAGAGTTGCGACGTCGTTCTTTTACCGACGATAGTGTACCCGTACGCGGCACAGGTGACTTTGAATGGTGCACCGTAAGACCCACAGGAACCAATCGGAGTGCAGTCATGATCGAGGTCCTCGTCAAGCTGCACCTTAACCATCTGCACCAGGTCGTCCGCATTGATCGGGTGTCGGCCGTTATGTCTGCCAGGATTGTGGAGTTCCACATTGGGACAGCGGGGGTGCAATGCGCCACCTCGTTGTAGACCTAGAAGTCACCGTTATGTGCAAAATTGAGCCGCATGTGGACGAGATTGCCCGCCTTGGTTTCCTCGGGTATCTGCTCGGGGTGCTGATCGTTGACTTGGGAGTGACGATGTGACCTGACTGAACCCCCGCTTCCGTCCGGCGAATGTGGTAGGGTCTGCATCAGAGTCAGAAGAGTCCTCTCGGTGAGGCTGATCGGATGGCGCACAGCCAGTAATGGATCGCGTCGCCACTCGGCGTCCCTTGGCGACGGGCGACTCTACCGGAGACGATGACGGTAGGTACTCAGAGGCAGTCTGCTCAGGACTAATGTACTCAGAGCCAGCATAATCAAAACACGGGATCTGTTGCAGTTCCGATGCCGGGATCTGAGAACGTACACTGTCGAAACTCGTGTGCCAAATCGGCAGCTGGACCCATGCAGCATTCCGCCAGGCCTGATCACGACAAGGGGTACGGATACTCATCAAACAAAGGCATAACGCCTTCTCAATCCGAGTCCGTGGTCCCCGAAAGCTACCAGAATCCGCATTTAAGTTAACATTAGGGTCACCTAGATCGTAGTATAGAGTACTTGGGTCGTCGAAGGGCACCCAAAGTTGTACATCCATGAGGCCGTTCGTGATATAAGAGCACCCGAGCCCCTGTTGGATTATCACATGGAATTGTTGAACGCCTACGGACCCCGAAAGCCGCGCAGCATTAAACTTCAACTTCTCCGGTCCATCCGTGGGTATAGTATCTGGCTCAACGACTTCTTGTCAGAAACTCATCGGTCGGAATCCCGCGCGAAGATTTTCCACAGAGAGTTTATTGGGGGGCTTGTACTCGACCGTAGTGAGCAGGGTATTGGTTTTACCATCGACTCGGTGGGTGCAGAACTGATCGGGTTTGGATGGCCGAGAGTCTGATCCTCGTCGTTCAATATCATCCAGAGCGTTGGCGTGGTTGTCGAACCACACACCATCCCCGAGCCGAAATTCTTCACGGGCTGCAGGTATCTTGCATAGCTTTATGACTGACTACTTGACCCGGCTTAAGTAGGTGTATGATCAAAAGCTCTAGGCTACATGTTTGATCATGGAACTAGACGAGCCTGAAGTCTAAGAGGAGGCTAAATTCAGCAGCATTGTGACTCTCACTTGGCAACCTTCAAACGAAGGGCGGGCTGTTAACATTCCGTTCTATGTACATTGGTGGCCTACTCCATGGTATTCTTCATTTCTATGTCCGATGCTACACGAGGATATTCTTCTGACGACGGGGTGTCAAGACGCAGCATTCTTAGGGCTCGGCTCTTGTTTCCCGTGCGTGCGGAACACGGAAACCAAGATCCGTTGCCACCATACTACTTCAGATTCAGATAAATTCCTCGGCGCTCGAACAAAAAAGGCTACCCTTATTCAATCTGCTATAATACCAAACGTTTTCTTTCGTCCCGCTGCACCGCAATGTTCTCCAACAAGTTGGCCATAAGCACCATATCACTAGGCCAACACCCCTCTCACTCTCTAGACCGCAAACTCACGGCTGCTGCCCAGGCGGGCTATGCTGGAGTCGAGATAGTATATTCCGACTTGCAAACCTACTCTCAATCGCACGGACTGTCGATTGCGGATGGAGCAGTGAAGATCAAAGCGACCTGCGATGACAACAAGCTGAAGATCCTTTCCCTGGCGCCCTTTGAGAACTACGAGGGAGACAGTTCGCCTTTGATTGATAGATTGCAAAGGGCCGCCCACTGGATCGAGACAGCTCGGATTCTTCAATCGCCGTATTTGCAGGTCCCCGGTCAGTTTAAAGCCGACGCCATCGGCGATGAAGTAGTGATCGTTTCTGAGCTACGACAACTCGCCGACCTGGGTAGCTCTAAGCAGCCACTCGTCTCAATTGCATATGAGCCTATGTCGTGGAGTACTTATTATTCCACATGGGAGTCTTCATTGCGCTTGGTTGAAGCAGTCAACCGGCCAAATTTTGGGCTGTGCCTCGACACCTTCCATCTGGCCACCAAGGTATGGGCCGACCCCTTTGCTGTATCAGGCAAAATCCCCGACGCAGACCAAAGTCTTCAGGAAACACTGTGTCGCTTTGCTCGAGAATGTCCTTTAGAAAAGGTCTTCTACATACAGCTGTCTGATGGCGTAAAATTCGATCCTCCTTTCTCCGAAGCCCACCCATGGTATTTAGAGGGCGAAGCACCACAATTTACATGGTCCAAACACGCTCGGCCTTTCCCTCTCGAAACCCACCTAGGTGGATATTTGCCTGTTACCGAAATTGTAAGAGCATGGATTGGAGAAAAAGGCTTTGCGGGTTGGACTTCTCTCGAAATATTTGATGAACGAATGCGCCAGAAGAACAGCCGACCAGAGAGCGCGGCTCTCCGAGGGATTGACTCCTGGAAAAAGATCCAGCTAGAGCTGCAAACCCCGACAACAAAGCTTTGATTAAGCTTTCATAAACAATTTTTCTTATGAGTAATTCTGAAAGTGAACTCTCCAAGAGACCATTCTAGTACTATTTGTGGCGAGCCTAGAGGCAGCGGTTCCTATTGAGGATATGGGACCACTATCTCACTTATTGTTTAAGTACGGGGAATACAGATTCAATTTTAAATGCAGCAGAAAGTAAAAGCTGATGAACGAGTAGCATAGGAGTGTTTAACGCAAGTAGGCTCACTGGGCGGCCGTAAGCACAGAATACAAGACCGGGCGTGGCTAGGTCAATTGCTGCGCGATCTCATGCTAGGAAGTATGTGACAGTAGCCCGTGCTTCTGTAATCGCCCATTTTGAAGTGAGAAGGCAAACGTAAAGGGCGATATACTTACATTACTAATATTAACAGAGACTTCTTCTGCCATTATTAGCAGTGAGGGTCTCCGTCTGACGATTCCAAGCTTTCTCGGATCCGAATCGCCCAGAGAGCCTAGCGGTTGTAGACTTGAATTTGATAAAGATGGAAGTCTGGACTTTGGCAGAGCGGTTAATTGGGCTGTTTGGTATTTCCTCAAGCCAAGTTGTTATCTCGGATCCATTATGTACGAGTAGTGAGGAGACCTGGACAACCAAGACTAGTGCATAGAATAATACGGCTCTTTCAAGAAGCTATGTAGATACAACGAAATATAAACAAGTTCCAGGTACTTTGTTCTCATAAGTTACCGCAACAATCTACCACCACAGAAATGTAGCAGAGGCCAATCCCAGTCAGCACTGAAGCATCAGAGAGAGCTCTTTGCGGATAGCCCTTTGCAGCTACAAATAACAACAGTAAAGTATGTGATCACCATCGAACCCCACTGCAATGGGCGGCATAGAAGGGGTATCAGGTAGTGCTGAAGCTGCTGTAGGCAGGGAAGGTGGACGTGGACTCCGAGGTTCTTCGGGCAGGGGCATACGCCAGTGCCTGCATTCTGGCAGGCATGCGACTTACCTGTAGTAGATAAAGCACATGACTTACACACAAATACGCCTGGCTTCCAAGCATACATGCAGCTATCCGATGTAATTCCCGAATGTCTGAGTTACCACTCATGAAGGATCATATTACACCTGCAGGAACTGTTGCTGAGTCCCCATTGACTCCCCCTCCATTAGATTGAAAGTTTTCTCCAGCATATTCTCTGTCTCAATGTCTTGCGATCGCATAAAAAGGGCTGCAGCGTAGCTGTTTTGGTAGTGCATAACTGGGCAGATAAACAAGCACGTGACCGCTGCCTGATTGGCTCGGGACTATCGCCAAAATCGGAGTATCGCAGGAACCTTAAGTTCTTCCGCTCCGATGTCTGCCGCGGCCGCTTTGATGCAGTGGGTGGGTGGACATCATGCATTAGACAATAACATGCTTTGAGTGCATTCTGGTCACTGACATCTAAAATGGGGCTAAGGTCCAGCGTACTCTTTTTTGAAGGTCAACGATTGGAGAATATGATCAACCGATGGGCTCATATTTTCTATTTAGCTCAAAACAGAGGAAATGTTACACCAAACAATGGACTTGACGGGACTTGATGGGACACCACAGCACTATGCGAGCTGCGAGCTATTTGTACCTGGTGTCAAGAAGCGGCCCCACTTCAATTCGTTCCAACTTCAAATGTTGGCGCCAAGCCGCCTCAGAAGAAGCTGAATCGTCTCTTACCTATTGTCTTAGTGGCCGCGTGCAACTCCATTGCCTCGCGAACCTTCTCGCAATCTCAGACGTATCCTATTGGACATAAATACAGCTGTGATTCAGATTATTTTTAAATACTGTAGTAAATACTGTAATACCATTTCAAAAGATCACGCCCATCAGTATATTATATATACTATTATAATGGATTACATACTACGGTGCATACTTTTTAAATGCCTAGTGCTTGAGGTACTTGCATTATAGAAAGTGATATTCATATGGTACACAGCAGATGGCGGCTGGGTTACAGTGGCGGTTCGCTTACTACGTTAACTAAGTTAACCAGGGGTAACAAGGAAACTCCATATCTCATTTATTACCCTTCAGAGATTTAATAGGCCAACCCCCAAAACAGTACCTACCTAGAAAGGCTCCCTTTTCGATAAGTCGGCTACACCCCTCTCCCGACCGGTTCCCTGGAGCCCTCTGCCCGGCCATGGTCGGACCAACGACAACCGCCTGACTCTACCTAATCGGCCTCCATTTACTTGATCATCGGGCAGCCGTAGGGTGAGAAGGTACCCAGGGCCGAAATGTTTAGTGGCACCTCGGTGGAAGGAGCTTAAGTTTTTTTCAATTTCCTCATGCCGGCCTCTCAGATAATCTAGAGACGGGCAATAAAATCCATCCTACGGTTCTTCGGTTTCCTCGATGTAAAAGTGCTTCGTAACCCCTCATTAAGGAAGTTATGTAGCATCTGAAAAAGGCTAGACGAGGTAACAAAAAGAGATACTTGTAAGGTATGATATCTACAAGTTGCCAGTAGTGGCACAGGGTCACCAGAAGAAAATGAAAGGGGAGTGAGGGAGTGAGGGAGAAAGAGAAAGCTTGGTTTAACTACAGACATAGAGAACGCAAGAAGGATAGAAGACCAGCGCGGTGTCGGGGAGGGTTTCTGAACTCATTCTCCAAAGTATACTTCTTGATAGCAGATACTACAGTTGAGGCAGCAAACCGCTTTTCATCCAGAGCCTGGAGCAAAGCTCTTTCATCCACTACACCGCCCCGAGCACAGTTCACCAAGAAGACAGAGTCTTTCAAGACATTCAGTTCATGCTCTCCAATCAGGCCCCTTGTGGATTCAACGAGCGGTACATGAAGAGTGACCACATCGGCAACTCTCAAACAACTCATTCAACGTCTGGGCACTGGGTATGATCCAAGACACTCCATGCATCCGGGGACACAAAAGGATCATAAGCCACAACGGAGCAATCAAACGCTCCGATCCACTTCTGGGCCACTATCTTCTCTATGTTCTCCATGCCCACGACACCAACTGTTTTGCCATACATACTGGTGCTGAACGTCTGGGAACGGATGACGGTGGCGCCGCCACGCACAGCGCGGTCAATTTCACTGACTCTGCGTGTCAGAGCCATTGTGAGAGCCATAGACAGCTCTGCCACGCTCTTGCTATTGGGTGCGGGTGTGTTGTGGACCGGAAAGCCGCGCTTTTTTGCGGCAGTAAGGTCGATGTTATCAACGCCAACGCCTTGCTTCATGACTACACGGAGACACTGGGCTTTGATGAAGTCTTTGGCCGGAAGCCTCGAGTCAGAACGGGCCATGACGTCGGTGTCTGAGTGCCAAGATGCTTTGCGAGGATCATCGGGCAGGATGGCCTAGATACCTGGCATACTCCGGAGTAAAAGGAGAGCATCCGGATGATAGGGATTCAGGGCGTATACTTTAGGATCCGTGCCAATTGCCACTAGAATTATAAGACGACTTGTGAAAAAGAAGAGGGGTTACGGATGGAGTATGGATGAAGGAGACGGAGATGGAGACTGTCAGCTGGAGGTTTATATCTTCATTGTTTCAATGACCAAATACCAGGTCCTTCACATGTTCGATCGACAGCGTCTAGCCGAAGATGTTGATAATAAACCATCAAGACAATGTTACTCAATCCGACATGCAGATGCATATCATTGTGATAGTATGCTGGCGCACGTCTATGCCATAAAACAATATCAGCCCGACGAAACTCAAACGGTGTTGCTGAAAAAGATAGTGAAACACCTGCTGAAGTAGAGCAAAGAGAGGGAAATTTTCATGTAACCCGGTCCACAAACTGGACAGCCGGCCCTTGATCTGGGAGTAGAAGAGAGGAGATTGAATCATTGGATGCGTGAGGTCTACCAGGCTGTTGCGATCATCGGCACGGCGATCATAATGGAATTCGTTTCGCGGGTAAAAAATAGTCTGGGCTTCTTGTGGCGCTTGTATATCGATTAGCGTATGACCAAGTATTTACTATAAATGATTATACCTAATAGTCCTTGGTACCACGTTCCTATCTTGTATTTTATTGGTGGATGGTTGATATCTGCGGTTAGGTATAGATGATGTCATGTGCCCTCAACCCTCATAAATACTTTGACTCAAACCATCCATACCAGGTTGGATAGTGATAATCAACACTGAGCAAGCCAAATAACTAAATAAACAGCCCCTCCCAATGCATCACCTTACCATCGATATCCAGAGCACCGAACCTCCAACCCGCGACTTGACGGGCAAAGTGCCTACCTATCGTCCCCTAGCGATTGATAGCAAGAAGCATCCAACCCAGGGAGGCGAAGAAAATGCATCACTATACTTTGTCGGAACAGCGACAACAATAATGTAATCTGTGAGCCCTGACACGCGTGGAGCTTTGCGTTAACGAGGATAGAGAGTGGGATGGGCTTCGGATCATGACCGATGTAAGTATTTGTAACAGCATCACATGTTTTCCTATATAAAGATTAGATCCACTAACCAACCAATCAGCCGAACTTCCTCCACGCTGGAGATCATGTTCATCTCGGCCCGGGTGTCACAAGTGCCCGCAGGACCAATCCTGCCATGGACTTGCATGAGTTACCCCGAATTGACTTGGTGCTTCTATCTCATTACCATGGGTGAGCCACTTTCGAAAAGCCGTATGGCAGCGGCATCATTGGATTAGCCTATGTGCTAACTGCTCTATGTAGCGACCACTTTGATCAGAAAGTCGAGTCTTCACTCCGGCGGACCCTGCCGCTCATAACAACGCCTCATGCTAAGTCAGTATTAACTTCCAAGGGAGAGGACTCGTTCACGAATGTATATGACCTTGAGCCCTTTCAACAGTCTACTGTGGATATTACTGGAAGTACTTCAACTAAGCAACGCCGTGTGCGTGTGACGGCGATGCCAGGGAAGCATGTTCCGACTGGCATAATTGACAAGCTGAATAATTTAGTCTCGGCTGTATACCTCCCCTTCATCCGTTTTCTTGTTTCTCCTCCTTTATAATTAAGGGACTAACCACAGTGAGCATATTGACCAGGCACTAACGAGATGTTATAGATCCCTCCGACAAATGGCTGGATGGTCGAACTAGGCTACAGCGACAACGCCACGGATACCACTGACCTCGCAGTCGGATACCGTATTTACATTTCCGGCGATACGTTGATGATCGATGATTTGAAAGAGATTCCAAAACGGTATGGCGGCCAAAAGATCGACTTGATGCTAGCCCATCTCGGTGGAACTACTGTGCCCTCTCCGGCATTGGGACCGTTAGCGATGATGGTGACCATGGATGCGAAGCAAGGGGTGCAGCTGATGCAGTTAATACGACCTGATGTGACCATCCCAATCCATTACGACGACTATGATGTGTTTGCAAGTTCCTTGGAGGATTTTCGGAACCAGGTCGAGGAGGCTGGTTTGGGAGGTGGTGTAGTCTATCTGGACCGGGGGGAAGAGTATCAGTTTTGCGTGAAAACTTAATCGGTCTTTATCCATTTTCGGATTCTAAGCGATGAGCAGCTTTGTGATTCTACAAATTGTAATTAATGGCGGGGTCATGAGCAATTCCATGACGTACATCGTTGACACTTTAGTATGTAGGCCTGAACTTGAGAACTAATTGAAATTTCATAGCATGGACAGGAAGTGGAAATTGGGACTATGTTAAGATCAAAGGAGTTTTGTATCTCGGATTCATTATATACTAAGAACTTTTAGAATTTAACCTTCAACCCCCAGCCACCAGCGACGCCCCGGGCAACTACAAACGCAAGAGCCGATGCCAGATACAACACACCGGCGAAGATAATCAGCCCCCAATATTCGCCCCCATTGCTTTCCTGTATTGCACCGGCAAGAGGAATGCCAATCAAAGTTCCGACACTGACCAACGTAAATGTTGTCCCATTTCGCTTTCCATAGTCCTCCGTTCGGCAAACTTGCGAGATACACACAGGCGTCAAGCTAATCGCCGCACCGCTCCAGAACCCGAACAGGACCACATAAGCGACAATCGCACCCTCGTTACTGCTCGCCTTATACCACAGGGCAAGCGTACAGACTGCACAGATAATGGCCGTAATAGCCATCACGTTGAATCGCCCTAATCGGTCGGCGAGCAGCCCGGGGAACGCTCGTCCCGGAATAGCTCCGACATTCAAGAACACCGATAGCTTGTACGCCATTGACTGCTCCATCCCCGCGTACAACCCGTAGGAGACAACATATGTGTAGGGGATAAAGACGGCAAATTCCACGAGCCAGACGGCCAGCGTAGTCAGGGCATATTTGGGTTCCCATAGTGCTTTCAAGTCAATCGCCATTCCAGCCTGCTGGTTTGGTGGTAACCGCGTCTTCAGTAATAGACAGGCAAGCACGCACATGACAAAGCTAATGATGCCGATGATCCGCATGGCCCAGGCAAAACCAAGTGTCGGGCCAACGTATAAGATGATCAGAGGGAAAAAGACACCACCGAGGCCGCCCGCAGTGCACGCAATGCCAGTTGCGAGGCCACGGCGCACGTCGAACCAGTGGCCGACGGCAGATATGGCCGGGGTAAACAGACAGCAGGAGGAGATTCCCCCGAGTACGCTAAAGGAGAGAAAAATCTGGTAGTATTCTGACAGTGGGTCAGCGAAGAACTTCAACTGTAGCTTGGTGGTACTGAACACCTACCGGTACTGGCACTAAAGAAGAAGATGGATAAGATTATACCAATTGATCCTGGTACGACCACAGGTAGCACGCCTCGGCTGTCAAATATAGGTCCTACCAACAGTTGCGCAATTAGCATTTGGCCAATCTTGCCATATACATATGAATTGTCCATACCAACTTGGGCACCCCCGAAATAGAGGAAAAAGCTGAAAGCGCCGAAGATCCATCCCAGGCTGGAAGACGAATACTCGGCCAGTTGGTGGCTTCCTGTCCAAGCATGCAAGATCCCAATAGTATTTAACAGTCCCATTGATGGTATCATGGCACACCAAGAACCCAGGACAACGAGCCATGCCCGGAGACCACCCTCAGGATATTTAGCATCTTGGAATTCGCTTGGTTCTTGTTTCGTTTTTTCCATGGCTTTTGAGATGGCTCTACGGAAGGATTCTAGGGTCTTTCGCTCCATTACATTTTCAGTCGCCTGTCCATCACTGACATGCTGGGAAACATCTGGATCTCTGTCTGCCATTAATCACCGAGCGAGATGAGGGAGACAATACGCCAACAAGCAAGCAGAAAGCGGACAGGTAGGTGCAGCAACCGAGTATAAGTTTGAATGAAAGAATAATACAAAGGTAAATGTTAAGGTTGACGGCCTTAGGATAACAATAGGAACAGAAATCGGACACTCGGTCGCCCCAATTTTATCAATCACCAGTGGAGACAAAAATTTGCCAGAGCAGGGTTGGCCGGGCCCACGTGATCAGAGCACCGCTCCACATGCTTGACCTTGTTTTGGGGTTTTTGGGATTGGGGTTCGGAGATGAAAGGATTGGAGTACTACTGCAAAGAATAAGCCGTTGAACAGCTATTGCTGCTCTCTTTCTCTTTTTCTTACTTTTTCCTGTCTTCCTTTCCCAGTGCAGGGGAATGTCTACAGGTTCAAGTACAGTGTGCTTATAAGATCACATTCTTTCATCGGACAACTCAAAGTAGACTTTTTTTAATATTTGTTAAGCTGTCTACTATGTATATGCTGGATAAGGTACACGAGACTTAATGATGGCTTGTGTTGTTCAAGTTTTTCTTCGTGGTTATGAGCAATATATATTTCTCGGCATGATTACGTATCATCTACGATTACCTCGGCAGCAGAGGTTACACAGTGGCTACTAGTATGTTTGAGTAGCCTCAAGTAAAGAGGCGCCTACTGCTAGTAGATGGACAAATATTTCGATCTGGAACCATATCACAATTCTCAAACTTATCTCAATTTCACAAAGTGACAACTTCGGCTTCAATTTTTAGGCAGAAAGACGCTAACTTTATTCAAGTATTGGTGCCTGACTGATAACTTTTAGACTCCGGAGCAACTCTGATGTCGGGGCACGTGACCTTGTTCGATGCGAAGATATCGGGCAGAATCTATTCATTGGTATCAATCCCAAAGTATGTCCCCTTTTACCACACTGGTGCACCATTCAATAAATCCCTAATTTCACTGGGCTTATGGACATAGATGTAACAGCTAATCATCTCCGACACGAGCACGATTGCAGAGCCAGGATGATGGAGCCCCAAGAGCTGCCTCGAACACTCCCGCTTCTAGACCGCTAGGGAGTCGTCGACGGGCAGCCTGCCAAATTTGCAGGAAGCGAAAGGTCCGATGTGATAATGTGAGACCAACATGTGGTTTTGTGGCTACAATGGTATGGGCTGTGTCTACATTGAGCGTCCGGGGCGCGACGGCGTTACTGGAGAGAACCGAGATAGAGATATGGGAAAAGTGATGGAGCGACTCGATGACCTGTCCCATGCCGTGGAAAACATTCAATCTATTATTCTCTCGAACAGTGAGTCAATCTTATCAGCTTCTTTTCAAGCAACATTTATGGCGCGCTGACTAGGTTCTAGGAAATACGACGCCAAGTGGACGGATCGTACCTCAGCAATAGGGACGCAGCTGGACGCCCAAACGGAAGACGTGGAACCTTACAAGGACTATCTACAAATCCCTTCAAGTCGTGGCAGTGCAGACACGGTCTTCACATGGCCAATTTTTCGAGGGCAATTTCGCAAGAGTTCCCTGATCACGACTTTATTCCAATCGTCCTATGGGGCTGAGAGCTCTGCTGCGGAGACGTGGGCGGTACCAGATGGGTTCCAACCCACCAATGAAGAACGCATCCCAATTAAGGTCGATCAATTTATCCAGAATGTACACACAAAAAACCCGATACTGGATTTGGAAGCACTCTTGACTTTTAGTGGATTCCGGCATGTCGGAAGCAAGTGACATCAGTCAAATGATCTTAACAAGCTCAATACTATATAGAAGTGTCTCCGATGTTGAGGTTCGCTTCTCAAATATGATGTTGACCCTCTAAGGAAATAACACAAACAACAGAAAGGACAATGAAAATTCTCGCTAGATGCATAATCGGGATCTGCGCAACACCTCGACATACATATCAAATATTCCTTGCATAAGTGAGGCACCGTTCTATTCAGAGCCGAAGATGCTGTCTGAGGCTATGATCGCAATGATAGTAACCTGATAAAGGTCAGTGCGCATGAGCAACGGCAGGTTTCATTTATAGATCTTACTAGTGATAGGTCCACACCCAGAGTAACAATGATCTCCAAAGCAGGCCGATGAGTGCGACGCAAACTGTTCAACAAAGCCGCTTTCTTGCTGTGATGTATGCTCTCGCGTACCTCGGCGACCATCCTGTCTCCATCCACAACATCCAAGGACCCCAATACGCGCCCATGCCTTTCAATCACCAGCATGACATCCTTGTCTCCCACAGACTTTACATCGACTGCAGCAACATTCGTGAATGTAAAAGTAAAGTTTCCAGACGGGGCTACTTGCGGTGCGCCAGTAGCTATACCGGCAGTATCACTCCCAGCCAGTGTGATAGACCACGTATTCCTCAGCAACAGTTTCATGTGAAGTTCTAATATGGGTAGCCCCAAGCCACCACGAAATTCTCGACAAGAGCGACTGTTATACTTCCGGCCACTAGCAGTGAACAAAGTCACTCTATTCTTGTCCTACACTTTATAGGCAGCCACGGAATGCGAGTCTTCCTGTGGATTGAGAAGGAGAACAGTTCTCAAGTTTTTGATGTAATTTTGCCTTATTACGATCTGGTGATTGGGTGTCTTTAAGACCTTGCGAGGTTAAAGAGGATATCGTGTGGTTTATCCCGTGCTTCGATGTATGCTCCGGACATTGTGCCTGAGAAGAGTTTCTGATAAGGCTTCGGTGGCAGATTTTTTCCCTTGAAGACTAGATAATCTCACGAAGCGCCTACAAAGCCAAGCAACACAAATCTCATCGTTTTATATGATAGGAACTATCTGGTGAGGTATGTACAATAAATTGATGCGATCAGAATAGCGGCTTGGCAGGCGAATGTTGTATGCCGCGTTACCCGGATCCAACATCTACTCTGTACTAAGCTGCGCGAATTATGTGCCCCATTATAGGAGTTGTTGGGGAATCCATGCTAGCGTGAATTTTCAATCTACCATAACATAGAGGTAAGCCATACCAATATTTCGAGCAGAAGCTTCTCAAGCTCCTTAAACTAGATACACCAAGACCATGATTTACTCCTTCTCGTATGACAGCTTCCTAAACTGCGTTGGTCCTTGATTCTGATAACCGATTGGATTGTTTGATTCAAAGGGCTAAAATATGTCTACCCGAAAGTGGTAAGAACTATAGCCCAACAATTCGCTGTCTACTATTAGGTGCAATGGAGCCATGCTTCAGACATACTACTATAGTTCCTTCGAAGCGCCCGGTAGAGGGCAAGGCGAGCTCGGGCGCAAGACAAGGGTCCTCAGGAACGTATGGTAGACCATTTTATCCAAAGGCCTATCAGGGTCAAGCTTCGCTAAGAGAGCTACTCTAGTTCAATCGTTGAGGTAGTATTCCCTCTGTGGCGAAGTCAGTTGCTAGACAGTTATCTAACGCAGCTCGGGTAGTATCCAATACTCGGGCGCCATTAAAATGGCATTGGGCTGCAGGGGTCGCAGTATGGATCGCACTCAACTAGAATCTCAATATCTAAAGCTACCCGCTACTGGGGAACTTGTCTCACTACGTAGGTACAGTAATCTTTCTCTGTACCCATGACTAGCATTGTGATCGGATTTTCTCCGAGACAAGTAATAAACCATGCCGCAATTAGGGTTTGAAGTAATACAACGGTATGGTATATGCAGAAGCTGAATGAAACACTTTACGACGATGAGCAGACTAAGGCTCTAAGATCTTGAAAACCTTCGATAAGATAATATGAAGGCAGATTTTCACCGCAAACCCTATCCCACTACCATATACTGAATAAAAATAGTCATGGGAAGTAGCTTGTCGTCCCCTGAAGATGATACAGAGTAACTAGTGTTGCTAGTCACAACCGACATGGATCACATACTACTCCCAACAATAAAAGTTACCAAGCGGTGCAGACTCATAACATATAAATAGCTGAGTGCTGTTATAACCTACCTGAAGGACACATAGGAGAGATAAGCTAGCACTCAACCTTTAATTTTGGGTCTTCAATATAGCTCATCGTATAAAAACGCATCGCTTCGCATAGTGACCAGCTCCTCCGCTGCAGGTGTTCTAAGTTAACACCGTTAAACAAGTATATTTTCAACGAGAACGTAATATTTCGGTCTCCCAGATATTGCAACCAGTATAACTTTCATTCAAGCTGCGGCACTGAGATCGACGATACCACAATTGCGTGTACAAGTCATCATCAGGCAGGACATTGAAGTGCATTGCATTGATCCGCATATACTCCGGAACCACATCAGTTGGTGTGAGACCCTCCGATTCAATGTCAACAAGACGCTCTAAGACGAGAGCTGTTCCATGACTCGTCCAGATACCCTCTTGGCGCCGATATTTGCGCAGAAGAAGTAACGCTTTCCTCCGTATATGCCAGTCGCGGCATCTGAAAGTACAGAGGAATAGAGGTGGGATTATACCCATTCCAACGGAAAATATTGGTGTTGATATCTGACCAGCGTGAGTGGCGAGGAGAGCTGTTGCTATATGGACCGCACGTTGAAAGTTTGACCTGAAATAATCAAATTTGGTTTCGCCCTCGCCCGACCTGCTATCTGTCGCGACTCGGATGTAGATGACCTCACTCCATAGCTCAAGGATGGCCAATGTGTCACGGCTTGCCGTTGATAGTACAACTCCATGGCCAAGCGAGTAGTCCAGTTCTGTCTTCCATGATTGAAGCTTCCTCAAGATTGCGTCTTGGTGTTTCTCAAAAATTTTGTTGGCTGCCGCCTTGTTAGGCTTCTGTGGGTTATTCTCACAAACGAGCCACCCAAGACCAACTAGAAGATTACATGCTTCCTCTAGACTGTGTATGGGCCTGCACCATGCCGGACTCCCAATCGCCAGGCAATGAATGACGGAATCCTCGGGTTGCACGATAGTCAGGTCAGGCTCTATGACACTCGACCAGTTCAACTCCAGGTGAGAGAATACGGCAGTCAAAGCTGAACCACCAAAAGGTTCAATTTTGGAGTGGCCAAATTGCCACTCTCGACATAGCTTGGCGCCATATCGTAGATGACGGCCGGCTGTCTGGGTGTCGCCCTGGAGAAAAGCGAATGAGACGAAAAGGACGCAAGTGACCAGCGTGGCCAGCATATGTGAGCCATGCGAGGACTTTGCACTCGCGAGATTTGTAAGAAGACAAGAAATGGCCTTGTTGCATTGCCGGAGGGAAAAAGAGTAACGGTGATTTTGTTCCACGAGGTACTGTGAAACCCCTGTGTTATTCATGGTTCCATGCAGTGCGCTAACAGCGATGGCAGCATGACGAACAGCCGGTTCTTCCTCACTAACTTGATGAACCAACTGCTTCCAGAAAATCAGGGGAAAATACCCAGAACACTGAGGAGCCGTACTTGTGCGAAAGAAATCAAGATATAAGCGTTCATGGTGCCTCAGTTCAGTCTGACTTGGGTCTAGGAGTTGCCGAGCAATTAGAGGGTGGTATTTATTTACCGGAGAATGTATACTTTCATGAAGCCCAGTATTTGGATTTCCAGGTAGGTCAACTGGCGCCTTCGCGGTTCTCCAAGCTCGCGTCCTCCGGTCGATGGTATGATGGTATCCGCCGCATATCCATCCTGCGCTGGTACATCTGCGACAGGATGGGCGAGCTTCGTCACATTTCTTATGCCGAGCCCTAGTTGTTTTGTTAGTCTTTTGGCGGTTCTCCACCATTTCAATGCTCCTATTATATGCCACTAAATCGGGGCCATGTAGGACCCGGTCTCAATCAAAAGCATGTCTGGGTGACCTCACTTGCATGTCACACAGCCGGTGCGCACGTTGATATGAATGGCCCGCGAAAGTCGCACCTTGTGCGGGGTATGTAAAACATCCATGGTAGCTAGACTAGCGGTTGGGGTAAGCCCAGGGGGTGCACACAGGGGTAAACAGGATTTGATGATGTTGGCAATGGCGGCTAACCCCAGGAATAGGCGCACAGACTAAACTAATTTTAGTAACGGTGATAGGGATGGATACGATCGGCACCTCTAGACATCTTGATTGGACAGGATACTCTCTAGCAGGTTGATGATATGCAACTCAGTCAGACAGCCTACCAGTCACATCCCCTGACATACAATCGGGATATGTCTTCTTGAGACGTTATCAACATGCTTTCGCTATACTTTACGAGAATGCGCCCACATCAAAATGGCATTTCATGACAGTATTCTCCTAAGTTATGCTTGCATACTCCAAACGGTCGAAGCTATCATCCATGGTACTATCGAGCTTCACCATCAAGCAGGGACAACTGTAGTTCCATTTTTCCAGGAGCTGCCATCGTACAGCTTGGTCGCAATTGCACCGGCCGGATTCAGAAGTTTATAGAAAACAGTCACCTCCCCGTTGACGGACAGAGCAGCCAAGCGAGTGCCAGGATAAAAGTCCGCAACATCGACGGTTTTGCCACCAACCAAGTCCTTGATCTTTGGGGGACTGCTCTTATCCACATAGATCAGGTGCTTCTCGTCAGCATCCACAGTGGCAAGCGGAGTGCTAATCTCTACATCGCTAGTTGGGATAAGAATTTTCATGTCTAAACCGAGAAAAACTAGTGAGTATAGCATCGCTATAGAGAGGTTCAGAACAGACACGCTTACCAGTCCATTTGCTATCCTGGCTGACCCAGTAGTTGACATTGCCGTCATGGTCCTGGTAGTACAGGTCAATGGTTCCGCTCACGATGCTGGTTGCCAAATCGGTTCCAGGCAGTGCTTGTGTATTCTCGGGCAGAACCGTTTCGGTATGCCATGGGCTCTCGGGGATACGCCGGATCTCCGTGATTTGCAGCTCATTACCGCTGGGCCTGTTGATCGTCAGCAGTATAAAACAGACCATATATGATCAAGGGTCTTACGTGTTGAAATACACCCATTGAGATCCATTCGGGTTCCAACCCGAGCTGCCATTGAAAGATCCGCCAGTGATGTGTGAAGTCGACGTAGGGTTCTTTGTCACTCCAGTAGTCTGTCCGTCTTGCCAGGTCTCCTCGGAAAGGATCTTCACTTTCTCAGCGATTTTGGCGCTAGGATCAAGATAGACAACGTGGATCTATCACTCAATCATTAGCAGACGATGTGGTTCTTCGTGGTTCTTCGATATCTTTGATCGAGGAGATCATACGTACGGTCGACTTGTTATTAAAATCACCATCTTGCTTGACATAGTACGCGGTCAGAGCCGAACCAGCAGCAGATGCATTGGTAGCAACTGTGGAAGAGTTCGCCGTCCAACTAGTTCCAGAGGCGGAGTGAGCTTCAAGGATCTTTTGGCCGTTCTGATAATACAGATAGCTGTCCTTGCCATCGGTCGTGACGGCAGCGAGCGCGGTGTTGACAAGGGAGCTCATTGTGTGGGGTTGCTTTGGGAATCGTACGGTGAGATAGTTGGTTCAAGTAAATTGTACTGACTAGGAAAGGATGCTTTGTTGGACCCAGACAAAAGGCAGACAAGTCTACGCCTTTATATCTTGGAGAGAGTATATCTTGGTACAAGATTTTCAACGACGGAATGAACAAAATTGCAAAAGGCATCTCATACGCCATGGCCCAGATCATATCGCGGGGAATTCAATTGTTTGCTGTACTTGAAAATGCCATCATTCCATCTATACTAAAAGTCCACGTCCTTGCGGCCTTTGCAGGGAGCGAATGCGAATGATGAGCAATCATGCATGATGTCTGCCAATGAGCTGCCCTAGGTGCATCACCTTCGAGCTAGACCTCATTCCAAATCATAAAGATCTCTTCTATACTCCACTTCAGCCCTCAGCTGCACGCCACATCAGCTGGGACAATGTGGGTACAGAATGTCGGAGGCCAACAAAAATACCCAACCTATGCTGACCTGTTGCGCAAGTTATGCATAGATTTATTGTATGCATCTCGAATACCGGTTCTGAGCTCTAAGTAGCCAACTTAGATGGGAGCAAACAATGGCGAGGTATTCTCACCCGAAGGGCGACAAGCAGATGCGTGGCTGGCTGATCTCAGGAGATAGAAAACACCTGAAGCCTGCGGAGCTGACATGCATAGTCATGCTCACCAACGTCACCGGTTGCAATAAACTAGCTACATGCATAAGAATTACACATCGAAACAAGACCATTCGCTGCGACGTTGGTGAAGGTGGGGGTACACCACCCAGCTGGTCGGGGTTAAGATGCAATTCTTACGCTAGAGCAACAAATATTTCCAATCAATGACGATCCAGGTGCAACTCTGGCTAATTCAGTCACATGTTTGCTGTCATACGCTTAAGGCACCAATTTGATAATCCAGACTCAATGTGCAGACGAGCTTTTCTTCAGTCTAATGGCAAGCAATATTCTAAAGCTAATTGTCTATGGACTGGTACCATTAGCACACCAAACATCACTGTCACCGTGACCAGCTTTTGATTTATAAATTGCCGATCAATCATTCAAAAATCTAGATATCTAGCGATAAGATAGCCTGGACGTTTTTGCGGGCCGTTCCGCTCCACTAGATAATTGAAGCGTGATGGTGGGGAATGTAGCTGAATGTGCAGGTTTTTTCGGATAGATCACACCAACTTTGGGTATGATGGGGCATAGCAAGGCGCCGAGGGGCTTCCGTAGTTCTTATTGGCAGGTCCTATCTGGGAAGGTAAGTCGTGCATTAGGGCGTGCATCCACCCCAACCGGATATCAAGGGAGAAAGCCGATTCGGTCCTGAGGCTTGGAGCTCGATACACGCAACACTATAATCAGGCACGAGTGCCGTCGCCCTTACTAGCCATCCGCCGAACCTATACGGAGAATTATACATTGTCGTGATATACGGCAAGCGCAGCTACTATTGGTAGCTAACTATGGCGTGGAATGGATACAAGGAGCTGGAAGAATTTTCATGCATGAGGCGTGCTACTTGATACGCCAAATTTAGTGCAAACCAAGGCCTGGGCATAAACTAACTTGATGGATAGCTGATTGTGCAAGTGAACGGGATATCTTCCTTATGTCGCAGGCCGATGTCTTGGAAAAATTTCTGCTTTCACACGCTTGGCAATATATCTTGATTTGATGATTCCTTTATCTTCCGGGAATGGAGACTTCGTAAGTTCTATGACATTACCTTACAGGCATATAGTCCAGTCGCTAAGCTTGGCTCGCCGGTCATTATGTCAGGTTTTAAAGCTTCCTAGTAGGAAACGTAGGATATATGTAGTGTTCCATCGCAAAGCTGAACAGACCAGCTTAGCTTAAATGTGACTGGCTGAATTTAAGTGTCACAAACAACAAAAAACTAGCTTCCCATCCATGTTGCCAATCTACTATACCAGGCTAGTTTGCTTTCTGGCCAGACCTACATCGTACTCTCATTATTGTTTCCCGCATTCTCTGCACTTGGATGTGATTCCTGAGAAGATTTCAAGCTGTCCACATAGAACAAGGAATAGAACAGGATGATTGGTACAATCTGTGTTGCAACTCAGGCCTGCAGATACATTTACCATCCCTTGATGAGCAAGATATAAACGTGTCTCAAAATTCGACCTACGGTTATCAACTTGACGCATTTATTAGACAACATGGACCAGACGCAGAATTTACAGCTAAACCGAGCAACGGACGACAATCTGATTGTCACAATAGATGTAACACATTTAATCTATGTTCACGCCGACATATCCTTCATATTATCGGATGCTTGTACATACTGCTTTAATACCAAGACATACATCATATAACTAACCATGAAAGATAGTACAGACACACACAGGGAAAAAGAATCCCACACTTGCTTAACTCAAGCAGGACCCCCCGTATCACCACTCGAAACAACCGTCAACTCAATCTGTTTCGTAATCCCTCTCTCCGAGCGATTAGACGAATTCGGATGGCCAGCAACAATCGTGTTATGCGTATAAGGGTCAAGGATGCGCTCAATGCTACCAGTTTCGACATCGTGATTCCTAGTCAATTTCCGACGAGACTGCGCGGTCTCGTCCCCGCCCGTGCGACGATTACCCGTAAAGGGACTGCGCAATTCGTACGAACGGGAGAAGCTGTGGCTGGAGAATTTCTTGACGGATGACATGACTAGGGGACGGATGCAGGGGATCGAAGAGGTGATAATGATCAGGGCATTTTCGACATAACCCCAGCGGATCAGCTCCACGCCGCCGCTGGCACCGAGATTGGTAACACTGGGGACCTGGTTCAGCTTGGTTGTTTTGATGATGGATGCGGCCATTGCACTGATAGATTCGATTAGTAAGTGTTCGTTTTTGTCCCGTGCGTCAAGTAAAATAAAGAGAACCTACACTATGCCCAAACTGAGGAGAAGAATCAAGCCAAACTTGATGCGGGTCTTGAGATTGAGACTCCAGAAGACGGGAATCGGAAACACTGCCAAAAACAAGTCGGTGGCCGAGTTAACGGCTAGTAGACAATTAGTTCGGTGGTTCTGACAAGGAGAGGATACTGGCCAAACGTACTGTTTGAGTAATAGGCAAATTTGATAACTGCGTTGCTGTCTCCACAGGTAGTCTTGACGGTGGGATCCCAGAGGACGTTGACGTTGCGGCAGATGCTAAGAGGGAGCACGGCGGAAACGATGTTGCCGGACAGCTGCCAGAGCATGACAAACCATAATGCGAATTTGAATTTTTTGTTATTACCGAGGATGGCGAGGAGGTACAAGATAAATGAGCAGCGGGCAATGGTGGTGCTCATAGTGACAATTGGCACTTCAATGGCGATGTTTTTCAACACGGTCCGCATATTCGGCGTGGGCAGTGCGCCCAAGTTTTTGCCGAATCCATGGCTAACTGACAAAGTGAGGAATACTGTTGCAACAATAGCCAGAAGCTAGATGAGTCAGTTGACATTCAAGTAATGGAAAGAAGGAAAAGAAGGCGATCGGTTACAGTATTTATTTCGACATTAGGCAAAAGGGAGGGAACAAGGGGGTCTTACCATAGCGAGGATCATCAAAATGTCATCCATGCGGAATTGGCCGATCTTCAGTTTAGCAAAGACCCTAAGTATGACAATCACTGCCGCAATAGCCACTGCGGCCCAGATCCCTCTCTCCAGGGCTGGGCCGTGATCAGGCTCACTTTGAGCCATGATGTCTGCCCTGTTCGCGCTCCGAACAGGCCCTGGAAGGTTAAGGAAAGTCACAGGTGGTGTTGATATTGACAGGGATCATTTAAGAAAACATGATTGACGACAGCAGCGACAGTCATGCTGGCTGGATATTGCCCTGCCTAATAATTGGTTTGGCACACATAATTAGACATTTAGAGTTTGAGGGATCTTGAAAACGGACGCGAGCGTGGCTAGACTTTCGGTACAAAAGAGAAAGGATCCAAGGTTGTACCCAAGTCATCCAAGGGCCGGGAATTGCTTGTGATCTCCGAAAGAGGTACTTGACAGATAATTCTTCCGGCATCAGCTGGGTAACCAGAAAGGTACCCACCTTACTGTGGCGGACCAAGAGACGGTCGGCGTTTTCAAGGCAATGTTTGGAATCTTGGATTCATGCATGGAAGGCATTGCGAAGCTGAGATTTGAGCGTGTCTCTCGGGAACCAGAGCGTGGCGTGGGTCTTATTGAACCTTGAAATGGCCGACTGCCAACCATTGTATGGGATTGAGTAACTCCAAGACAGGTGCTCCACTGCTCATGATTCATTTTCTGGCCGTTTAGGTCGCGTGGTGATCCGTGAGTTGTCGGCATTTTGTACAGATTCATCGGCATTGCCGAGTTTTATTCTGTTAGTGGACCTGCAGTGTCGGCAATAGTCGATATGGAATTCACAACACTAGGTGGGAATCGAAGATCGAAGACCGACAACACCCAATTTTGGACTACGCTAATTGTCTTGCCACGAGGAGAACGGCGTTATTTCCGAAAGGATTTGCCGGATGTTCCAAACCCTTGCTAGCAGAACAAATTCAGGGTTTAGGGTTTAGTTAGAGCGCCATTGGCGTGAGAAAAAAAGGCACCACTCTACCTGGTCCGGCAGAGCGCGTGTGCAACACGAATTGGTGGATATAGAGATGCTTACTCTCTTCGTACTCCCTAATTATGGGTCAATAGTCGCAAAATTTTGGGGACTTGACTTTTGAAAGACTCACAGACCACAGATCCGAATGTCTCCCCGATGGGGCATAAGGCGTCTGTTTGGCCAGAACCCACGCCGCTCTAGGCAGAAACAGACTTTTCGGTCCCGATCCGGAAATACCTTAGGGTTGCGCAGAGACGCAGGGGACGAAGAGGGAAAGAATACGCGGTATGTTCTACCGAAGAAGGAGAAAATATAAAAAGCAACCTCATGGTCCTTCAAGCATCTAGCTAAAAGCCTAGCCTAGTAGTGCAGGTACGCCAGTCCGGGGACGGACGTAGCTCAGGATGGACAATGCTCCGGACTCTATGTCAGGTCGGATGTAGCCGGTAAATCCGGCGAGATCCTGATCGATATCCACTCGCCCTTATGGTCTTCGGTTCCTCCGCGGAGACTAGACGCTCTTGGGGAACATCTCCGACCTTCTACTCGTGGGGTTCCTGTCTTTGATGCCTCCGCCACAACAATAGATAATGATGGCTCCTGGTTACTCGGTGTAATATAAGAAATGCCCGGGATTGTAACAACGACATAAATTAACCATTCTCCGGGCCGATGCGATCGTGAGATTTTTGTATCCGCATCAAAATTCTTTCCGTTCTTCATCCCTTCACACATACTCCGCGGAACCATGAAGAGCTCTTGGATGTTGGCCGCTGCCACAGCGGCTCTCACTTCCACAGCATTCGCTGGTGATAACTGCCACTGTCTGCCTGGCGACAGCTGCTGGCCTTCTACCTCGTCCTGGGCATCGCTAAACTCCACGGTCGGCGGTCGTTTGGTCGCAACCGTGCCAATTGGAAGTCCCTGTCATGACCCCAACTACGACGCAGCTGCTTGTGCGGCGTTGAGGTCAGATTGGACCACCCCACTGCCTCAGTATGTTCCTTTCGCTAAAAAAAAGCCCTGAAATGTCAATGGTATTAGAAAAGTACTGACTGTTGATGCTGGATAGTATCGAGTCCTCGTCCTCGATCATGCAGACCTACTTTGCCAACCAGAGCTGCGATCCTTTCACTGCGCAAACCCGGCCATGCCTCTTGGGCAACTATGCAAACTATGCCGTCAATGTCTCGTCCAGCGATGATGTGATTGCTGCCGTCAAGTTTGCCCAGGCTAACAACATCCGCTTCGTCATTAAGAACACTGGTCATGAGTGAGTTCCCTTTAGCATTGGTATTAATCGACCAACACTGACAGCATTTTTTTTAGCTACATGGGCCGTTCTACCGGCGCTGGCGCGCTCTCTGTGTGGACACACCACCTCAACGACGTCGAATACAAGGATTGGTCGGATAAGGAGTACCAGGGTCCTGCATTCAAGGTCGCTGCCGGTGCGATGGGGTACCAGATCCTGAACGCAGCCCATGCCAAGGGACTCACCGTCGTCACCGGCGAGTGCCCAACGGTCGGCCTCGCTGGAGGTTATATCCAGGGTGGTGGTCACTCTGCCCTGAGCACCACCTTCGGCCTTGGAGCTGACAACGCGCTGGAGTACGAGGTCGTCACCGCAGACGGCCGGCTAGTGACCGCTTCTCGCTCCAAGAACTCCGAGCTCTTCTGGGCCCTCAGTGGTGGTGGCGCGGGCAACTACGGTGTGGTCATGTCCGTCACCGTGAAGGCTCACCCCGATGCTATGATCTCCGGCGCTGGCCTCCAGTTCGCAGCCACCGCAAACAACACCGAAGCCTTCTGGGAGGCCGTCACCCAGTTCCATTCCCTCCTCCCGGGCATGACTGATCAGGGCGTGACCGTCATCTACCAGATGGTTTCGGGTATCTTTGCCATCAACCCCTTGACTGCCTACAACAAGACCGCAGACGACGTCAAGGCCATCCTGGCTCCCTTCACCACCGTCCTCGAAGACCTCAGTATCGCCTACAAGGTCTCCTACACCCAGTACGGTTCCTACTACGACCACTACAACAAGTATATGGGTCCCCTCCCCTACGGCAACCTCGCCGTCGCCACCTACCAGTACGGCGGCCGCCTGATCCCCCGCTCCGTGTTGGAGTCCAACCCCACCGGCATGAGCAGCGTGCTTCGCAACCTGACCTCTCACGGTGTTGTCGCTGTCGGCGTGGGTATGAACGTCTCGGCCCCCGGCAACGTCCAAAACGCCATCTTCCCCGCCCTGCGTAACGCCGCAGTCACGATGCAAATCGGTACCGGCTGGAACGAGACCGCCCCCTGGTCCCAGATGGTTGCTGAGCAGTACAAGATCACCGATGAGTACGTGCCTCAGCTTGAGGCCGTCACTCCCGGCAGCGGTTGCTACCAGAACGAGGGTAACTTCCGCCAGCCCAACTGGAAGCAGACCTTCTTCGGCGATAACTACTCTCCTTTGCTCAAGGTTAAGTCTAAATGGGATCCTAAGAACTTCTTCTACGTTCTGAAGGGAGTTGGCAGTGATGCCTGGACTGTTGCTGAATCTGGTCGTATGTGCCGCGCTCAGTGATCGCTTTGCGGTGTTGGCTTTTGGTTAAATTAGATAGATCGATAGACGGCAGGCGATTGTTGTATTAATGTGATACCTCGTAGATAGAAAATTAATCCTTAATGCTCTATGAGAACTCATGATGATCATATCTTGTTGCCCTAGAAATTAGCCACTAATATCTTTTAAGACTGCTTGCCATACATGCTCGAAGCACGTCAGAGAGTGACGAAGTGATCGACAGTAACCACATGATTGTGGATGGGAACCTTAAGATTGCCGGACAGAACCATGGACACCATCTTGCGGTGGCCAACAACCAGGGGTGCAAGGTGGCTGTAATAGCCGCACTGGCCCTGGAATGCTGGCCACGAGTTATTACGGTTAAACTACGGCTTTTATGGTGGCCTACCATGCAATGTCCGGATTAGGTGCAATGTCCGCACTATATGGGGCAAATACTATCGGCGAGCGCGCTGGAAGAGAGAAAGTATCAAATCCGCATAGATCAGAAGGGGGGAGGGATCTCGAATTGTCATTATGTAAATTCAACGCTAGGTTGACAGTTCTATCTAGATATGCTAGACGCGGTATTAATTTTCTATAAACAGATATAGCTTCACCGGGTTGTTCTCTTAGTGCATCTTTGTAAAAGACTCACATAGGCCTTGCACGCATCCCAGGTACGCACACATCCTTACGCACTAGCTTCGTGCCCCTCTCCAGATATATTTCTCCATATCATTAAACTGCTGAATCGTTCTTTCGTCTCCGAGCAGCGGGAGAACTAATCTGTGACTCGTGGTAATCGGCTCGTTCGAGGTCACTCTCGCCCGGACCCTCAGACGAGCCACCATCCAATCCTCCCTTGCTCCCATTATTGGCACCACCAGTCGAATGTTTCTCACCCATCGTATCTTCATGATCATTCACCACCGGCCCATCATCGTCATAGCCATGAACACCCCCCACACTCTCCATCGTAAACGGACTAGCCGTCGGCGCATCCAGCACCCCAAGTTCCTCCGCAGTAAACAACCACGGAAACAAGAACGCACGGACAGGAATCAACAGCAAAATAATAACCGGAAACCCAATAGCCGCAATGGTCTGCGTAATAGCAAAGGTCCCGCCAAAGCCAATAAGCTCAACAATGACAAACAGCCAAACCGCCCAACGGCGTTCTAATCGTTTGAGAGGATGAGTCGACGACGTCAAACCGTTTTCCTGGGCCAGGAAAACCAACTTCTGCGTAATGCCGTTTCCTTCCAGGGCCTGGACGCCCATGACGAAGAAGAGCCCGGCTAGGACGCCTTGGGGGATTAGGTGTACCACGATCAGTAGTGGGCCTGTCATGGTGCCGAGGGTCATGATTCCCTGGGCTAGATTGCTGAAGCGCTGTTCCACGACGTGGTCTACGACCCGGACGACTTTTCCTTTGTTCTCTTCGTTCCTATCGGTTACGTGCCGTGTTACGCAAAGTGAGGTGGTATGGAAGGGAGCTTGGGGGATTAGGCCGTTTGGTGCTGGGAGACCCAGGATACCTGCCACCCCTGTGGTGATCCCTAGGAGAAACATGTCCCAGTGAAAGCCTGCGGGTTTCCGTAATGGGAACTCGCTACCTTGCGCAATGAGCGATGAGACTATATGGCGGGATCCGGTAGTCAGCACAGCTGTCAAAGAAAAAAAACAGAAAAGAAAAGAAAAAAAAAGGAAAAAAAAAAAAAGGGGGGGAAGATGCGGTCACCCATTGGGCGGGCAGCAATAGAGCCAGATACTTACCGTTGTGATCAAAATAGAACAATATGGTGAGGAGCAGGGCAAACGGGATAGCCAAGAAAATATCCCCGACATCGATATCCCAGAAGTGCACCAACCAGCCCCGGTCCGCCGTCGGAAAGAAGGCCTTACTGATCGGCAGAGTCGAAACAGTTACATCACGCATATCGCCAAAGTGAACGAATCCCGTAAAGAAAACAATTGTTAGGACAGTGCCATAGTCTTCGATGAACTTCCGAACCCAACGGTGGAAGAGGTTGCTTTTGCCGATCTCACCACAGACCCAACCACTCATTAGTACCAACAGGGAGACCATGATACTCAGGTACGCGGACGTTTCGCCGTCCGATCCCCACTGTCGGGTTAGGACCTGGATTCCCTTCTGGAGATAGACAAAGGCCACATAGAACCCGAATATGTCGCATGAAAAACGGGTGACGTATGTCAGTCCATTACACATGTTGGTAATGGCGATGATCCAATGCATAATCAAGGACCATCTGCATAGGAACGAATAATACGAGCAACGTCAGCGCGTCATACATTCCTGTTCAAAGGAGAATTCGCACTCACATTCCAATCCATGCCATAAAGCCCAGATAATTGGTGCCGCGCGGCGCCATAATGTCGTAAACCGTGTAGTTAAAGACGGTAATGGGGCCTGTTCACCTGATTAGCATGGCCGTGACTGTGCGCAACCCAAGAAACGATTTGATGGATCACTTGACGAATAGAACAACAAGATACTGACCAGTAACGCCGACAATGACAAGCGGCTGTGCAGCAAATAACGAGAAAACGACCGCGCCCAGCACAGAAGCGAGGAGGACTTCATTCACTCCATAGTTGTGGTGAGTCTTTTCGAACATATCTAGCGAGAAGGCCAGAGCCGGCATAATGCTAGATAGTGTTAGTTATCATAGCACCCGATATCCCCACTGCTGTTCACATATCGTAGCCATAACCCCCATCATAAGTGCCTCAGCCAAAACACCGAAGGGATACACCTACTTTGCGAAAAACATATAGACCGTGGCCGGGACAACCCGATAGTCCCACGCATCAGTCCAATCGCTCACGAAGAATGGAGCTCTTCGTTTGATGTCGTGCATCATGCCGCGAAAGAAATGTATGCGCCACCATCTCGACTTTGAGGCCGATACTGCAGTAGACCGGCGACTAGCTTCTCGCGACAAGCGTTCGGGATCCCGACGGGCCTGGCCAGAGTACATCGCATCCTGATTAACTTCATGCGATTCACGCGACTGCAACAACGGTCCTGGAGCCTCCCTTGCAGCATGCGACAGCGGTACCGAAGTCTGCCGTCGAGGCGACGAGACCTGGGGTGTATCGGTATCGAACATCGTAGTCCAGCTACCGAGACCGTCTAGTTGCGCAGTAATGCGGCTGTTCGGAGTCGAAGGCGATAAACAGTAGCAATGTGTCTGTGAATTATAATCAATTTTCGATGGTAGAATCGGGTAGCTAGTATAGGTAAGGATGAGGCAGAATGCAGTAGGTCGCAGAACACCGCCACTTGAAAACAAGAAAAGTTACTGTGCAAAATATAACCAACTGTAGCTGGCGAAGTGTGTCATCTCTATATGTGTCTAGAAAGAAGAAAAAAAATGTTTTTCCCTCTGATCCCTCCACCTTGAAAGCAATTTAACAGCATGAGCACAGAATAAAGATAGGTGGAAGCGCGTTTTAGTTTTGTTGGGCGGGTTCCCGACCGGGGGGAAAGCCAAGCTAAAACTTTGATCGTCCAGAAAGAAAGAGAATCATTGGCAGTTGGTCATGGTCTTCCTTCACCTCCATGAGGGTCGAATTAAGAATGGAGTGAGAGAGGTTTTCGGGAGATCCCGTGCCCCTTGAAACCCTTTCCCAGCAGTACTCCGTACACTTCCATCCTATCTACCTTGTTCTTCTAGAACTACTTTATATTCTTGGTGTTCTGTTTTTACAAAGCATCCTAGTTCCCAATAGAGTGTGAATAGAAACCAGGAAGTTTTGTGAAGAAGCTAACTTCTGGTCGGAGGATATCTCAAAAAAGTCTCTTTTCTCCCCTCCCGATGGCGACGATGCCAAGAAAGGCCAGCACCTGTATGAGCTTTCATTGGTGGGGCTCGCTAAGATGCTGCCCGGGCAGAATTTGGTGGATTTCTGCTGACCAGAAGAAGGCTTGTTGCCAAGTCGGCCGCCACCTTGGGATCATAATATTCAAGTTACTACTACATGTCACTTGAAATATGCTGTTGGGATTTCAAGTCTTACTCCTCTGAATTTTGAAGTACATCCATGTACATAACGCGGTAGCTCACTGTTTAGCGGTTCGTCACATTTCGCTGCTGCCCAACATGGCCTTTTTTTCTCTGCATATCAATACATCAGTATTTCAAGAAACCTATTTGACTTGTTATAAAGTACTATCGGCCTTGGGAGGTGAACACTTGAGCTTGGATGCTCCAGTATGTGCGACTGGTGCGGCAGGGATACCTCTTGTGGAATCATAACCCCGTGGAAGCAGAGAAGAAAGAAACACAGATATTTGGAACAGAAGCTGATGAGTAGGAAGCAAGCAAATCGCAACATTATGCCTCTTCCCGGTATTCGAAGAAGATCCCTCACGTGCCGTAGATCCCTGCTCTTATTCTAAGTCAACAGACCATCAAATACCCTTCCCCCGATCTCTAACCACTTCTCTTCGCCAATCCTACAGTCCATGATCTGCAGAGTATTCAGTATGCTTCTCCGCTTACGGGCGACTATTAAGGCCAATCTGCAACATCAATAAAATTGCTTACCGCTCTCAAATCTACTTTTCTTTTTTTAATTTATTCAAATATGGCGCCTCCTCGGGTTGATCTTGAGCTATACAGGGCTGATATTTACAGCTCTGTACAAGGATAATGTACCTGGACCAAATTTTCTTTGGTCAGTAGATGGCTATATGAAGCTTGAACCGTACTAGATTGAGATATATGCTGGAATAGATGCCTATTCTCGCTGTATTACCTGGGTCTACTGTGGTATCACTGCTCATACGGCTGTTGGTGTCCTGAGTCAATATCTAGATACAGTCAATATTGTACAACTACAGCCACAGAAAATCCGTTCTGATCATGGCCTTAAAAGGAATCTTTTGAAAGATGCACATCTTCAGCTTCAGCAGGCGTACGACCCTCAGATACAAGAAAACAACTGTTGGATCTCTGGACGAAATGCTGAAAATCAAAGAATTGAAGCATGGGGGGAGACACTTTCAAAAAGTGTTTTGTATAAATGGCGAGTAAGTTATTCTATTCTTTTCTTGTATATGATCGATTTCCTATATAACAGGAATATTTTCGTATCCTGAAAGCAGAAGGTCTATTTAGCAAGGATTCTATATCTGACCAGATTGCCTTGTTGAATATCTATATGCCAATGTTTCATACAGAGATTCATAAATATGTTCAGGTCCGGAATGCTCATCAAATACGAAACAACCTAACTGGCCAAAAGCCATACATGCTTTATCATCATCCAGAGGAAGGTGTACGTGATTGTGGATTTCCTATTAAACAAGAAACTATGGACATACTGCGAAGAGACGTACAAGAGTTTGATATCTTATTACTGTCTGTTTTCTATACAGAGTCAATGCTTATCATTATTCTAGATCTTGATGAGTATCTTCCAGGCAGAAACACTCAACTTCTGCCGTACGAGATTGCTGGGGATCCGCTTCGACCCTGAAAACCCACCGCCAATTCAATCGGTTAATGAAGCAGCCCCTTTTCGTACGGCTATCTGCAGCTAAGGGACTTTATTAGTTTGCATATAGATCTATTGGCTGAGTCTGTTCTTGGCTTATCATCCCATCCATTAGGCGCGCTTGGCTGGGAGCCGGGCACGGCATAAGGTTGTACAAGACAACACTAGATCTTAATGGTATAGTAGTACAAAGATTTCTTTATTCATATAGCTAACTTATAAGAAGGGTAGAGATTTATGATTCTGTTCCTATTCAGATCCTTTCACTGTACTGTCCTAAGATGTCCCCAGGCTTCACCTTGTACTGTGGTGAAACAGGTCTACTCCATACTTCAAGTGATTGCTTTATTTGTGGTGCAAGGGCTAAAGTTGTTGATTTGACAGATTCACCTACTCATCCATACTCTGCATTATTTGTTCCACAGCGATTCGCAACCTACCCTCGTACATCTCAAGCGTCTACAGAGGGCTCACAGCGTCAAGCATTAGTCCGACGACCAACTGTTCCATCATCAAGACAAACCCATGCTTCTCGTCGGCCGCCGTTCTCGTACAAAGCAATTGTATTTTTTTGTCTTTTGCAGGTTGACGTACAAGAAAATCGAATTGTAAAGACTTTGGAGCAGATAGGTATGATAGCTTTTTATATCTTGTACAAGTATCAATACATACTAACTTATAATCGAGAATGTCAAAACAAGGATCCCTGCACGTACAATTGATTCTTTTCATGATCTAATTTATGGTGAACTCTTGAACAATATGAGCAAGAACCAACAGCTCTACATACGAGAGCCTGATGATGTTTTTCGTTTGGCAACTAGTGTCAAAGGAAGACGCCTACCTACCTGAGTGATGCCGTGGATGGCCGACAAGCACTTGAGGATCTCTTTGTTCAATGCTTTAGGACTCATACAACTGTTTGTGGGACGGAGTACATGGTCTATCTGATCATTGAGCGCAACATCTCCACGTACGAGGAGGGCATTCCAATCAAGGAAGAAAAGATTAAGGAAGAAAAGATTAAGGAAGAAAAGGATTTAGCGTCATCTACTGTATGTACGCCGTCTATGAGTCCTACTCCAGCTTCAACTGAAACCCGAAAACAATCTGCTAAGCTCAGAGATCTCATACCGTACGAGAAGAAGGCATGCTAAGTAAAATCGAACAGGAAACAAACGACCAAGAACCAGTTGATGCTTCTGTGTCCCACAATACTACTTCTTCGGTGGGGTCAAAAAGTCCTAGAGAGCTCAAGGTCCTAAAGAACTCATTTCTGCCCCTAAACAAGATAGAAAGATGTAAGGCGCATGCGCCACCTCATGTTGTTATCCGGGGAGAGTTTAAACGTTTATCTGGGCAAACACTCCGGCGTTTTCGCGGGAAAGAGGCCCTGAGCGTTTGGTGAAGGCCCTAGGTCGATGACCTTTTATCCAGGAACCGACGAAATGGCGCAAGATTACCTCGACACATTTGGACTAGGTATGGCGAGCAACAGAGGAGATGATTGCCTGGAGCATTGTGTTCATGAGAGTTCTTTTTTTGGACTCTTTGAGAACCCTCGCCGTCGAATCAAAGTCAAGAGTTTGCTTCACGAACTTCTTTCTGACAGATTTGAGGACTTGTTGCTTTGCCACCAAGGCTGGCAATCCCGTGTTCCTCAATACGTTTTCGGATTTCTCGCGCGAGGAGAAGATGGAGGGCACAGGTAACTCCTTTGTTGGAAAAGTTTTCCGGGGAATAGTCATTTTTGGCTCAACTAAGAATGGCTGTCTAAACATCTGCAAAGCCGCTGGGGAGCCAAAGAAGAGAACGACATGTAGACCGCCATGCACGATTACTATTATACATGGGACGAAGACGCCGCTACTGCCCGTATGGTGGACAAATTTGAACGATATTATAGGGTAAGTGTGAACTCGCAACATAGAGATTTCCCCTTACAGTGAATCAATTACTCACAAATACAGTTGAACATGTTTGCCTTTGTTGGGTATGTCTACTCAATGGTCATCGATGATTGCTTGTTGAAGCCGCTTTCAGAAGCTATCTTCTTAGAGAAGATTGTTGACGCACTGAGTCGGGATACTGTTAGTCAGATCGTGGGACAAAGCGATGCGGAGGCAAGAATGAGACAGGGGTATAAGGGTGAAATTCGGAATATAGATACTTCACTAGCTCGCTTGTCTCCTTTTTGGCGAAGTGATAGTTAGGAGTCTTTTATATCTAGCGACAGTGATCCAAGCAAATGGGCTCACTATTTGACTAGACACTGCCTCCATTTGACTAGTCATCCAGTCAGCCACTGGATTCGCCCATACAAATGGAAGGGTCTGAAGTTAGTGTCACTTTTTTCGAAGTCCGTCTTTAAATCTGGAAGCATGGGCGACGGTCAAGGTTGGGCAAAAAAGGTGACTGGAATACTCGAGCCGCGGGAGGGTCTTTGGACAGCAGCCAGGAATACCTGTTATGTGTGTTATCTGTTTCTAGATTTTGAAATATTCCCTTGAAAAATAAACTATTAGCACTACGTTCAGAGATATCTAATTTGAATAGCTTATCGACCTTTAACATAATTAAAAACGAAATAAGTCATGAGAATATCCGAGGGCAAATCACAAGATTCGCGACAAATATAGAGCACCAAAAAGAAAACCCAAAACGGCCGTCCAGGATATCATCTACAGGAGGATAGGCAACCCTTCGTACACGTAGCATATTCCATTCAATCCCAGCTCAGCTGGCAGGCCGATTAAAGAAGCCCCATGCCTTCTTTGGTTGGGTGTTGGACTTGTAGACGCCAATTTGTTTTATATTGCAATAACAACGCATCAAACATACAAGAGGTGCCACAAGAGATGTTGACCCTCCAGCATGTGCAACTATCCCTAGCGAACTCCGTTTTAGAAGAAACACATAAGTCCAGTGGAGGAGTCAATAACGTACCAAACCACATAGGCATAATGTATAAGCTGGTATGCGTTGATTTTCACTCAAGATTAAGGAGTGTATGCAGGGGGTATGTTCTCTAAAGAGCGAGCCCAATACATGGCCTGCTCCAGGTGCATGTATCTCTCGCCTGTGTACAGGATTTGTATGGGTAATTCCAGCTTCAGCGCGGCATGGCCAGTTCCTGAGACAACCATATGTAGTTTCAGGCTGTATCTTCTAGAGACTAGCAATGATGAAAATGACGGTGAGAGGTATTCAGGGTTGTCGCACATGACCACCAAGTCTGCCTCGGACTCCCAGATGGTACCAGTCGCTGTAAACAAAAGAATCATCAATTTCCCCTATGTTAGTCAATTCTACCAAATCAAAAGCTAATGTACTAGGAATGAATACGAACCTGTCTCTAGCGGCGCCCAGACACCAAAGCAAAGTTTCCGTATCTGGCTTGCATAAGCTCTGTGAGCTTTAATAGTGAATGGAGACGTAAGAGCATCACAAGTTGCTGGTGATCGTCGCTGAGGCTCGGTTGAAATGAAGGTAGTGGCCTGTAAATAGGAGCGAGCTATCCCGTAAAATCGTGGTGGAGATAACCTCATGCTGCAGTCATCCTTCGGTGACCTGTACTTAAAATGCAAGCGTACTGATGTGGTTGCACCTTTCTTCCCCGGGAAAAGTGCAAGAGGGGGCGGTTCTAGGCTATTGACCAAGAGTCTCCCGGCAGGTTGATAAAATGGGCTGCGAAGTGTTTTATAAGATGACAGCTTATATTCACCTGGGTAATCTTCGGTGCAGAGAGGCGGCTGCCGCTCTGACGATGTCAATAACCTAAATGGCCTACTCTCTTCCGCTAGGCAGTTTCCTTCAATCAGGAATTGAGCGCGGATTCGATAGTCGATGCTGCACGTTCCTTTAGGATAATGGTGGCCAACCTGCGAGAAATGGACATGAAGCGATGGAGGCATATATTGGCCGTACCTGAGCGGTACAGCACTGTCCATGTTGCTAGGTATTAGGAAATAAAAATTGTAATGTTGGTTGCTGTCGTTAACTATCTGTTGTTCTGGGTAAATCTCGTTCAAGGTAATGGTCTAGTTCACAGCTTCCTCTCGGCGCCGGTCAGCCACGAACGTCGTCATATGCATACTAGGCATCTTGCCTTTTGGTAAATATAAGTGTGGTACAGTCTAGTCGACGATTCTTCTAGGAGGTCGATATTATTGAAAATCGTTCCTTTAGTAACGATACATCAGTAAATATCCACGGGTCCATGGTCACTAGTCACCCGGTTGTCAAGGGCGCATATTACCTTCTAAAGCAACTTTCACAGTCCCAGAGACCGGACCACTGAGTCTGTTGCCCGACACTGCAACGGTTCCCTGAACGCCTTGGCTACTCACAAACACCGGAAGTCCTTTTTTTTTACCATGGCGTGACGAGCTCGATCTTGTAGTGCTAAATAGTATATCTAAGGCAACAGCCATTGTAGCCGAGCTGGTGAATGCCTAGTAAAGCGTGCGACGAGAAAGTATATTATGTCTGTTTTCCAGCCATCCCTCGTGGCAGTGACCTTGTCTTGTTTATAACGTCCTCCTAAAACCCTCCTAGCGGTGTGTTCTGAACGGCTTACTGCATGAGCATAGAGTTTGCGCAGAAATCAAGACCGTCGGTTGAAGTTAAATGTTGATCAATTTATCCTCCAGATAAAATCGGCGTCCAAAGTCTAGCTTACATCTAGCTTATCATCTCCTCATCATCTCCCATACGGGTGAGATGATTCCCTGTTATACTCTGCAGTTGCGGTGTAACATATGACGTCTACAGGGTCTACCGGCATACAACTTGCAGCTTTTGCTTTCCTACTGCGATATGACGTCTCATAAAGACACATACTAGACTGCAATTCGACAATGCAAGTTGTTTTGATAACTAGACGGGCTCCGCCGCCCGTTCCCAGCATACAATACAGTCAATACCTTTTCCCCGTTAGCATAAAGTTAGAGAACGTCGCGAGCAATTAGAATGTATTAAGAACAGGATACTTACTACTAGCCTAATATTGAATTAACTCCAAGAGGTCGGGTAAGGCGTGATATTTGGCACGTTGATAGCTTACAGTGTTGAGAAATAAAATGGCAAAACAGAGCTTTTGGTGAACGGGGTATTTTGGATTGAAGCTGCCTGAAGAAACTATCTAGAAAACTGAAAAAATCGCCTTCCTATATAGAACCCCAAACAAAGAGAATCGCAGTTCTTTTTTTAGGTGTTCTCATGACTGCCAGACGACTGAAAAAAGGAAATTGCCTCAAATAGAAACAATGAAACGATTATTCACGGAAGGTCAGGTGGCTTGAATACGTCAACATACAGGAGCTGTCAGCATTGACCGCAGTGTATGTTACTACGTATACAAGAGACAGCTCCAGTTAGTCTGAAACTCTGTGGGGCATATCAGATAGGCTATTTTGATGCTAAGAAAGACAGGTAGTAGCACAAAAGGGAGCTAAAAAAAATAGTCGTGCATCATCCGTGAATCGAACACGGGCCTCATCGATGGCAACGATGAATTCTACCACTAGACCAATGATGCTTCTCATATGTTAATGATGGCATATTTAACATATATGACAATAAAGAATCATACAGGGTTTGCATGTTATCGCTGGATTATTTTCGCAGCTTCTTACTTATGTTATTTCCTTCTGGAAGCTTCAATTGTCACTAAGATGCATGAGACACCTTCAGGTATTGTGTATGTACCAGTGAGACGAACGATGTAGCCATGCGTCCAATGAAGTTTGACGAGCGGATACTGCTTGTGCGAGCAGTTTACTCCGAACCAAGCGTCTATTACTATTACTAGAATATATACTCCTAGGAGCTATCTACAGATGTACTCTGGATATGACACCCCTTGGGCGGTAAATCCTGAAGAGGGGTCCCGTCCCCAGACCCCAGCTCTTCATCCAGCGCGTATGTCCACTTCCCATCATTCAAATTAGTCCTCCTCAGAGCGTACCTCTTATCTAACTTGATCAAATGTTCCGCTCGCTCCGACTCATTCCATGTAGAGGTACCCCTGAAATCATCTAACATTTTACTCTTCGCAACCCACGGCATCATCGACCCAATCGAGCGGGGACTCCGTGGAAAGCTGAGTCTCCCTCGTCTCGTGATGAAGACATACATCAGGACGTACGCGTCAAAGGTAATGATAAGGAAGACGACGATGAAAGCCGGTAGCACTGGGACAAAGGACATGTAGGTATCGAAGATAGCAGCATTGGGTATAGTTTCGGGGGTGGAGACGTGCATGAAATGGAAGTCCTGGTGAAGTGTGACATCCGTGGCGAATACCGTCTGATAAACGAGAGTTGCCGCTTCAATCAAGAGGTCGGCATCGATCGCAGTGAGGTTGTTGATATTCTTTTGTGTATATACATGGGCCGCGAGGATTCCGAACCAGTTCTGGAGTACTCTATGGCGGCCTTTGGGTGAATCACCGGTGGAAGTGTTGGTGTTGGTGTTGGCCTGGAGCGGATTGGAAAACACTCTGTTATAGTTCGCTAGACTTGCGGTAACGTTATCGAACATGGGACCCTCCGTGATAGAGGTGCCGTTGATAATGTCATAGTCTTCTATATATCCTCGACGGTCGAAGACAGCAGTATAGTTCTGGATTTCAGCAACGGACTCGCAATATAGAGCCATGATTTTACCTGACGAGTCTGTTGCGGTATTTGTACCGTTGGTTTGGGCAATAACAAGGATTCCGGGCTTTCGGCATGCCTCGTCGCTTTCGTCCGATTCTGTTGGAGCGATGAAGTCAACAGCAAACGATTTATTCCAGTGGCTAAGAACGGATTCCTGTGCACTAATCCGACAAGTGGTGGAGTCATCGTCTGACGAAGAGTATTCCCAGTACGTCGCACCTGAAACGGCATCTTTTGAGCGACTGTCCGCAACAGAAAGCTCCCAGCAATTTAAACCGGCACTAATGCCGACGAAAGGGCTCTGGGCAAACTGGTCTTCCGTCATGTTTGCCTGAACAGGAAGCAGTGAGAGAGTCGGAGTAGTCCAGGGAAGCATGGACGTATTGGTGTAGATGCTGCTCTGGAATAGATCGGCCTCCGCGAGTATCGAAGTATGATTGCCAGGTGTGAAGGACTGATGATAATAGTCCGACTTGATTAAACCGCCGGTAGCCACGGGCGCATACTCCAAAGCGAAAAGCGCACTGGCCAAAACTGTAAGGATGGTGTTGAGGATACACGTAAGGGCCACCAGGCCGAGGAGCAGATGGCGACGATTGAAGCACTTTAGCGCCACTGCAAACGGGCTCTGAGATCCGTAGTGCAGCATCAGCGAGGATCGAGCTGTTGCATTGCCCTTTTGTAATATAAACCAAGGCTCTAGGACGGTAAGGTTTTGGTACAGCGATATGTATATACCTCTCATGATGGCGGCACCGGCGGGAGGAAGTAGAACCCAAAGACTCTTCAGGTCATCTGTTTTGATATCGGTCAGAGACGGAAAGTACCCGTCGTTCCAGGACTTCACGAGGATAACTCCGATGCCCCCCAATGCAGCAAACAAGGCCAATATCTCGAAGATGAAAAATGGAATGATCAGGAAAGGAGGTGGTGGGTCGCCCATTCGCCGGAGCTTGCGTTGGCTTGGAGAAGCGCGTTCTGTAGGATATCAGCACTAAGGCATTTTAACCAACTTTGTTCATCGGTGTTTCAGGCGAACTAACCATCAGGGAATGATATTACTATACGCTTCCCTTTAGCGGTTTCCTGCCAGGTGCAGCTGCATGTACGTAGGATGGCCCGAAGCCGTCGCGTTGACAAGGCTTCGAACCCCATGTTAGACAGTTTCTCAAGACTTGCTTCATCCACAATATCCGTAGTGATAGAGCACATAGACGCAATAGAAGCAGGGTTGCCGCCTAGAAAGTTTTCTCGGCGAGGGTAGAGATAAAGTAGAGTCACAACAACCACCGTGCCAAACGCTAGGATCGATGCTGATACCCGCGCAAAGAACGGCTCTACCATCAATGCAACGATCTGACTGATACGGAAGCCCTTGACATAAACTGTTTGTTTGAGGTTAAATGTGCGACTCAAGAGAGGGACAAAGGCTTGGTTCACCGTCCGATCAACCTCAGCCCATACATCCTCCGCGGACAGTGTTCCGGTCACAGAGTAAGTGCTTTGAAAGTCCATGCTATTTGCTAGCACTGCCATTCCTAGCACCGAACTGCCAAATTTGACAGTATCAAAACCTGTCTCAGACATGTCGGCAATGGTGTCTGGTTGCACGTCCACCTCGGCGATCGAGCCATTTGCATACAGAGTAACCTCTGCATCGGCGGTGCTGTAAGATATTCTACACCCAAAGGGGCTAAGCCAATGGGACTCCTGACTCAATGGCCTTAGAATGTGTGGTCTGTCCGTGCCATTCGCGTTGACGGTCACTCCAACAAGGTTGAACTGCCCGCACAGCTTCGCATCCCGGCTCGATTCTAGTAGCTTCCAGCTCAGTACTCGAGGGCGGCTCACGAATATTTCTTGGTCCGACCGAACAGTACAGGTCTCTAGAGCCTGAGAGGCGTTGGCTGTCTGACTATCACCTTGACCCGACCGTAGGAGTTCAGACATGGAGGGCCACTTTTGATCCAGCTCCAGAAGCGGTAGGTCTGGGAACAGGCCACCTCCGTCGAGATAGGCGCATGATACTTCAGGCCAGTATACCGACTGGTTCAGCTTCCACAGGTCCTCTTCCGACCCAGTACTCCAAGGTATCTGAACAGGGGGTATCCCATATTTTCTTGATTCAACCGGGTAAAAGGTCTTGTGTGCGATGTTGTTAAACCGGGTCTGATTGGAGATGTCGTGGAAAGCCCAGTATCCATATTTGTCTAAGTTGATGAACTCGGGCCAAGTCTTGAACGTTTGTTTGATGGGAACTGTGACTACTTCTGCATTGATAAGCCGACCCAGGAGTACTGGGAGTACTAACTGCAGCGCAATGCTCAGGACCGAGACGCAGAAAGCCACCCAATGCCGGTTGCGGGCGGCACGGAACGGGGTGGTCGTGAAATGACCGAATACGTAGTTGAGAAGCAACACGTCAGCTGATGAGCCTTCAGGCCTCGATAGAAGAAAGTATGGCTCGAGTCGCAAGGCATCGTACTCGGTGAAGGACCACATGACACCGATTAGTACACCCAAAATCATGGGCACGTAGGTGTACGCCACCTGTCGTGACGCCGATATGTCTTCGTCCGAGTTAAAAACCGCGAGCCCGCCTCTCGCCTCACTACCCATGCGAATACCTTCTATTGTGACGAACATTGCGAACATAAGGCCGGCGAGTACGCCCAGGTAACGGCCGCGAAGCGTGGGAGGACGCCATCCAGGCATTGGATCCTTGCGTAACATTCCGATGAACGTCTCTCATTGTTGCATCACCTCTATCGATTTAATTGTTGATTGTCAGATATTATCGTAGACGTTGTTGAGGACCGAATCAGTGGCAACGAGTGTTGTCGCTATCAGGAACATTTCCAACAAGATCTGTGACAGGCTGCCGCAGCCAAGCCCAGCGTTTGCAAGCCACTCCCCTCCGTCAAATCCTTCTAAAAAGTACCGCAGTCGTTCGATTTCCTCACGATCTGAGCGAAAGCACCTGCGAGGTTATGCAAGTAGTGGGTATTTTGAGAGGAGCGAGAGGGGGAGGATGATATGTCGGATTCTCAAGCCACTGAGATTTTCCGGTGGCTTTACGAGGTCCTTTGAGTCAGGACTGGACCGACAGGGTCTCGCCTCCATACGGTGGAGCCCAACCTTTAAAGACGGTTTACCCTAAAGTTCTAATACCCTGGATGTGGGTCTGGTCAATTTCCTTCTCTTTCTTCCACTCCATGCCAGTACTTCTTGAATTTTTTTTTTTTTATTCCCTAATACATAGAATGACAGCTGAGTTCGGAATTTTAAGTCACTTTTCAAAGAGCTCCAAGTAATCAAAATCACTGCCATTGACAGAATCTTGTGACGGTGGCAAGCTGACGGATACCCATTTTTCTCTTTGATCCGTGCATCCTTAGGTAACACCAGTGGTGGCGGCGGTGCTGTTCGAGTCAAAACCTTATTGGTAACCCTAATTCATTAGCTCAAGCACTGCCTCTTTCAACTTTGAACTTTTTGACAGGGAACTGGATCCTGAGAGAGCCGGTTTTCACTAGTTTCATCTTTGGATGCCAACTGGATTTGAATTTAGCATCATCGTCTCACGTGGAGTAAAGCAATGCGGGTTTGACACTTCGAACGATCGGCATCTGTGGACTCTTAACGAGTTAGCTCCCTCTCCCTTGAAACCATATTTCCAATGCTAAGGGTCTTTTTTTAGAGGGATATTATGAATCCAACTCATGGAAGGTGTCAGACGATATATAGCTTAAAGAATGAAATGAGGAAATTAGGATCGGCAAACTATACCCTAATCAGGGCTATTCCTAGGCATCAAAAAAGCAACAAGAGTTACAGCTGACGAAACATGGCGCCAGTCTTGGCAATGCATCACGAGTAAAACAGCAAATCTGACATTGTTTAACAATATAAATGAGCTCCTCAAAAGCCCATAAAATCTTTGAATCGCCGAGATTGTCATGGGAACGATAACTATAAATCTAAGGTTGAATGCAAAACAAGATATCATTCACAGTTGGCGTCTCTTTCATTGTAAATATTTTTTCACCTGTTGAATAAAGTTCAACTAAAGTAATATTGCCATATTATCTCCATTCATCTATAGATTTGATACTGCAATTAAAGAAATAAAAGTTAAAAAAAGTTAAAAATTAAAAAAATAGAAATGAAGCTAGGGATATTGCTCGCAACTAAGAATAGAAAAATAACAAAAATTCAAGGTTCTCTATTTTCCTACAGCCCATTACTCTCTTCATTTCTCCAATATACACAGCCTCTTTCGACACATTTGCCTTTTCATTGTCTCTCCAGCCTCACACGGTACGCTGCGGGACTCACTGCTGACGCGCGTCCAACGGCTGATTCGATGTCAAACACGAAAAGGGACGTGCTCTTGCCGCCATAATTCATGTTATCTAGGAGATACAAGTCATTGACGTCGTAAAGCCGAGAAACGAGTCTCTGCGGTGACCCAACCTGTTTGAGCACTGTCGGGGTGTAAGGTCGGAAGGCCACCTGTCCCGTGGCTCCAGCTGTCGGAATGGTGGGAACCAGCCTCGGGTTCTTCCCCCCCAGGATCGCCGGCAGATGGGGCATGAGGTCGGTCCCATTACTGGTCCAAGAGGAGATTACCAGGCCCGGCGAGGGATGCGTGGGTGGAGCAACAGCCAAAGTCAAAGATGAGTCCAAGCCGTCGATAGAGGAATGATACGTCCCGGCAAAGTTCCGCTGGGCTTCGTGAGCTGCCTGGTCCATCAGCGATGGGAGGACGGCATCGATAATTAAGTCAATCAGTAGGAGAGCTAAGGGGCTTCGCGTTTCTAGGGAGCTGGCTTCGAGGACGCTGAACCCTGCGTCAAAGTCGGGGAAGAGAACAAGTATGCCGCCGTAGTTGGCTGCGTCTCCGAGCTTTGTGTAGATATCAGTGACGATACCTGAGCCCGGATGGACGTAGCGGTATATTTCCCAGGGCTTGCCGATAGAATATCGCAGGTCCGCGGTATGTGCCACGTTTTTCATCCATTTGCGCGTCTGGTCTGCAGGAAGGAGGGTCGAATTGAGAAGGGCTACACCGAACTTGGCCAGATCGTTGGTCGTGGATAGCAGCCCACCTGAAGACTTGGTAACGCCAGCCTCGATCGCGAACTGTTCAATTGGGCCCGCAACGACCGACCGGGAGAGATTTCGGTCATTATCTTTCGGGGGATCGGAGAGAGAAGATGTCATACCCAGCGGCTCAAAGATGCTCTCCCGGTACACTTGGTCGATGGACTTTTCAGTCAAGTTTGCGATTGCCATCCCTAGGAAGATATACCCATTGTTGGCATACTGTGGACTGGTCCAGGGAAGGAAGACAGGAGCATTGTCGGCCTCCGCCTGCGCCCAGGGAACCTCAGCACAAAAGGGTCGGTCAGACCCAAAGCAAGCTGGCCATAGTGAAGGGTCGCTCGCGTTCACCGGAGGAAGGCCATAAAAACCGGGATCCGTCGCAGAGTCATTCAAACCTAGGGCTTTGGCTGCGGCAAAATTGACCAGCATCTCCGACCCGCCTCCACGAGGGATGCCGCCCATCTGTCCCGCAATAGCACTTAACGTAATCTTGTCCCATTGGGTGTCATATACTGGCTGAAGGTCCCCGGATTTACCACGGACAAAATCAGCCATCTCAGGAAAGATGTCAGTTAGCGGCCGTTCCCAATCTTTGCTATCCAATTCCAGCAGGCCCGCAAAAACCGTAAAGAGTTTCGACACACTAGCCATCCGATAGATACTATCTCCATCCACCCTGTTCACTCCCACCGACGAATTAGCGACTTCCGCACTGGTATGATGAATTTGCAGACGTTCGGCTCTCGCGTCATGGGTGGAGAACAGGCCGACAGAGAAGGTCAGATCTTTCAATTGGGACACCTCACTGTCTCCGCTAGTATTGCGGTGCCCGATATTTGCTTTCAGTGTCGAGGTAAGGTTCTTCCAGCTGGCGGCGACATGGCTAGAGTTGCTAGTAAGATCCCGAGGAGCGGGGTAAACTGGTCCCGAGATCTCGGCAAGGACGCTGGGAGCGCATATAGGGATGATATGAAGGGCATAGTGTAATAGACGCATGTTGGAGTAAAGTGATAGGTGACGATTCTGTTACGGTTCTGTTCAATTTCAGAATCGACGAGTGTGTTGACTGAAGTTAAAGCTCACGAAACGCCTCCCATGCCCTTCTTATAGCTTCTCAAGGGTGGAATTGGTGCTGATATGACGTATCTTGACTGTCATGGCATAGCCTTGCGATCGGAGTGGTCTAATTGGTACTGCAGCATTCTAAAGTGAGGGTAATGACTCGAGGTGTAGCAGTATCATCAGCCCTAAACTGGATGTATCAGTGGGGATCAATGACGGGAAGGATCCTGATTGGCTCCATGGGCTATGCCGAAAAGGGATATGTCATCGCATGACGGAGAACGCTAAGCCCAATCTGGCCCAACGTAGCGCTCGTGTTCTGTTGTTGGGCTGATTTTTTCTTGGCTGATGACGAGAATACGGCAGTGATGAGGGTGGTTGTGAATCAAATAGAACAATAATTGACGAGTTACCAACCCCTTTCCATATTCAAGCAGGATTGAGCTCCATCTGTCCTTGCCTCATGAAAATTTTCTTAAAACTAGTCTACTCCGTAATCCTGCCAAGCCGGGGGGCAGTGATCAGTACTAAGTCCTATGCCAGTCAAGGCATCCATTAGTTAGTAGTGATAGATCCCCTAAGGTTCAATCCTTATGGGGGTCGCATTCTGATGCTGCTCAAATCGGCTCAAATGGATGATTTAGTGTGCCTTGCGATGATCGACCTTGACAAGCTGAGAGTGATAGATGTGAAAACACATACTGGAGACCGCTAAAGGAAGGGGCGAACGGCCATTTTAATCTCTTCGGTGAAATTATTCTTAGGGGATAGGCTAACTAGAGCCTACTTTACTCCCGCTAGTTAATGCCATCTCGACGTAGACCCGTTTCTGCCGCCATAGAGCTTGCTCCGTATGCTTGAGAGCTGAAGGCTCCAGGGAAAGATGGTACTCCACTCTACAAAATGAAGGAGCAAACTGATATAGAAGGATCTTTAAGGAGTTGTGATAATGGCTTTCCTTCAAGAAATGACATAACGATGTAGTGACCTGCCCAAGAGATTCCAGAACCGAACATCTCAGGGACCGTTATCGAAGTGGTGTAACGGATGTACTTCATCGTGGCGACTTCATTTTGGACTTTCTCTCTGCGACAAATAGGCCTTCACAGGGCAGTGAAACGATGACATCTGGCCCGTCGTCAAATCTGACCGGGTAGCATATATTGAAGGCACCGCTTTTCCATAGGCATGCAGACACGGTTTGCGCCAGGCCGATGCTTCTTCGCAAGCTGCATATACCATATTTCTGGGTGCCCGCTCGACCAAAGTTTCAACCAAGCAGCAACCTTCTGTTCCTGTTTCTTTTCAGCGATATTTTCAAACTCCATGGCTATTTGGTGATTGTAGTTGTGGGAGGTAACGAAAATGATGCTCCATAAGAAGTGATAGGCCCAAAAACTGAAAGTCCTACTTGTCGTAACCGGAAAGCAAACAAAGAAGACAAACCTCCTTCAGAGGTACTACCGTACCAGCCACTTGTGGCAGTTCATTTTTGCTTAGCTTGCATCGCACTGCTCGCCATACAAGTACCTTGTACAGATTGGTATCTCGATGCTGTGTGAGCCTCTAAGCAAAAGTAACGCAAAGCTCAACGACAGAGCAGAACTCTGAAGTGCCAGATCAGAAATTCCTTTTCTGTTTTAGACCGAGATAGGGTACTCTATCTCCGTACCGATGTGGGCCTAAACTAGTCCCACTTGGTATGGCAACACCGCAATTCTACCAGTTTACTCGAATATATGGTACAAGGCTTGCTACAACTTTGGATATACCTCTCGCTGTGTCCTTGTGCTTCTGCTTGTGAACAACCACCTGTTTACTGCTTGCGCGCGATTTCTAGCTTCAGGCAACCCACACCCTCGGCCAAATTGTGGAGACCTAAGCATAAGGCAGGATTCTCCGAATGCCTCTCGTTCCACATTTATCCCATAACGATCTTCGACAGAATTTTCTAGATTCAGATGCAAGAATGATCCACGTGTAGTACCTTAATTGGGATCGACGACTGCACCAATTGGTGACCAGTGGACCACGATAAAACAGCTCTTAAATTAGTGGAGCGTGGACAATGTTCTGCAAAATGTAGCTATAAGAATGGATGGAATCATACGGAGATTTATTCCGCTTCTCTCGGCCTTCTCTTGGCCAGGGCCAGGGTGGATATCAATGTTCCAATGTGGAAGACGGAGTTGATGCCCGATACTATTAGGGTCAAGTTGCTGAAAACTTTCTAGAGAAACGGAGTTGAAAACGTGAAAACACACAAACAAGCAAGCAAACAAACACTCCAAACAACATCACTTATCACGTGCCGTTGTATCGGCAGATGCCCTGAATGCCACCATCCGAATGACAATCACCCCATACCAAGTAAGTGACTAAACCTAACTCGTTGTCTTGCAGATGACATGCAGATGTGGTTCGATGTCTGTCAACTACGGGGAGAAGAACCAAAGCCACAGTGGCACTCATTGAGACCAACCCCCGCGACATTTGGCCACCAAGTTCCCCACAACGATGCAAGATCGTGGGAACAGGAAATGCTGAGATACACTCCCAAGATTTGTTGAGGAGCTTACCAAGATCCCACGATCCACCATTCTTCAGGAACAGGAAGGAACAAAACAGCTTTTGCAGACCCATGATGTAGTCCCAAGCTATTGGCCCCTCTCTATTTACTGCAATGGGAATAGAGCTCAACTCCAATTTTCAACTCTCGGCGAAATGGGATATTTTCGGAGAATTGCGCGCAGTGTACCCAACCTGTTCTGGCGCAAACAGGAGATGGTACAGACCCCATATATGGTAGAATGGGGTGTTTCGCCGACATTATGTGACTTTGCCAGGGGCACCATGCGGACCATACCTCATTTGCGACCGGAGGGGGGCGCAGGCAAGTACAGTAAGTAGTATGCAAAAATACTACTTAATTTCCTCCCCGGGCAACTGCTATGAGGTTTTACTACTCGTCCCTCACAACAACATCCCACATGAAGCTCTCCTCGACCGCGGTGCCTCTGGTCACCAGCCAGGCGGCCTACGCTGCATCTTCCATCGACTATAACGCAGCTCCCCCAAACCTCTCGACTCTGGCTAATGGCTCTCTGTATGACACATGGAGACCCCGAGCCCATGTTCTCCCACCCATTGGTAGAATCGGCGACCCGTGCGCCCACTATACCGACCCGGCCACCGGTCTTTTCCATGTCGGCTGGCTTTACAATGGAACAGGTATCTCAGGCGCCACAACAGACAATCTGGTCCAGTATCGCGATGTCAACCCCAATGGAAGCCAGTTTATTATACCCGGGGGTAAAAACGATCCTGTGGCGGTGTTTGATGGTTCCGTAATCCCTAACGGTATTGACGGCAAGCCCACCCTCCTCTATACCTCCGTCACATCACTGCCCATTCATTGGTCGATCCCCTACACCCCTGGAGCGGAAACCCAATCCTTGGCCGTTTCCACTGACGGCAGCGGTCGTAACTTTACCAAACTCGACCGGCCACCCGTCATCCCCCTTCCTCCATCAGACCTCGATGTAACCGCATTCCGCGACCCATACGCCTTCCAAAGTCCTGAGTTGGACAACGCCGCCAACAGTGTCCCTGGAACCTGGTATGCGGCCATCTCCGGTGGAGTCCATCAAGCGGGCCCCGGTCAGTTCCTCTACCGTCAGAGTCAGCAGGAAATGGACCTGGAGAACTGGGAGTATCTAGGCCAATGGTGGCATGAAGGGGTCAACACGACCTGGGGTAATGGCGACTGGGCCGGTGGATGGGGCTTCAACTTCGAGGTCGGAAACACCTTCGGCCTCAACGAGGAGGGATACAGCCTCGACGGCGAGATGTTCATGACCCTGGGCACTGAAGGATCGGGCACTCCTATTGTGTCTCAGCTGTCCTCCATTCATGACATGCTGTGGGTGGCCGGCAATGTTACCAACGACGGAAACGTCATTTTCTCCCCATCCATGGCCGGTGTCCTTGACTGGGGTGTGTCCGGCTACGCCGCCGCAGGCAAGATTCTACCAGCGACATCAAAGGCGTCCCAGAAGAGCGGTGCCCCAGACCGTTTCATCTCATATGTCTGGCTGACCGGAGACTTGTACGAGCAGGCCAAGGGCTTCCCGACTGCGCAACAAAACTGGACCGGCACTCTTCTGCTTCCCCGCGAGCTTCGCGTCCAGACCATTCCAAACGTTGTCGACAACGAGCTCGCCCGGGAAACTGGAGCCTCTTGGCGTGTGGAGTCCAGTTCTGATGGCATTGAGCTCAAGACCATGGGAATTGACATCGCTCGGGAGACGCGCGAAGCTCTGCTGTCTGGGCCCAAGATCACTGAGCCAGAGCGCACGCTGAAGAATGCTGGTGTAGTGCCTTTCCAGGTTTCACCCACTACCAAATTCCACGTCCTGACTGCTCAACTGTCCTTCCCTCGCTCTGCTCGTAACTCTAACCTCCAAGCTGGATTCCAGGTGCTGTCGTCGGACCTCGAAAGCACCACTATCTACTACCAGTTCTCCAACGAATCGATTATCGTAGACCGCAGCAACACCAGCGCTGCTGCAAAGACCACCAATGGCATCGTCAGCACCAACGAAGCAGGACGCCTGCGTTTGTTCGATCTAGAGGGTGCCGACCAGGAGGTCGAGACTCTGGACCTCACAATCGTTGTAGACAACGCTGTTCTCGAAGTCTATGCAAACGGTCGTTTTGCTCTGGGTACTTGGGCCCGGTATGTTATTTCTAGCTCTCGAGACCAAGGCGTTGGCTAACATTATCTGCAGGTCATGGTATCAGAATTCGACGGAGATCAAGTTCTTCCAGAATGGCGAGGGTGAGGTGACATTCAGCAATGTGAATGTCTCTGAAGGGCTCTTTGAAGCCTGGCCGGAGCGGGCCTAGATGTATGATCATAATCGGACTTGATGGTGAATAAATTGACCGAGAAGGAAGGGCTGCTTTTGTACATGTTAGAGGGTATGGTTGTTGACTTAATGAATATGTAAACTAATTAATTCTGAGTAATCGACCTAGTTGTACACTACGAAATACTATACTTGTTCTTCCCTACGTTTAACATTTAAGTAACCGAATCATTCACATCTGCATTCCGGAGTTATTCTGAAATATCGGACACTGACCCGGTCGGGAAGCCGACCAACAAGAGGCAATCACGGCAAACCGTCACGCGGGCAACACAATCGGAGCGAAGAGCAGGATACCCTTCGAACATCTATCCGAGTCCGACTACCGAGTCCGGCTCCCATGGTCGATGAATGATATCATCCAGTTAATTCAGGAATGTGAAGAGAAGCTAGACTAGAATAAATTCAAATTTCAACAGGTCGTTGACAAGCACTGCCGCACTCATGATGATCAATCCATGCCAATCCTACATGAATGTCAGCTTCCACGACGTTTTGTATGATGATACACATGTGAAAGGCGAGGAGAAAAGCGCACAAAATTATAATGCTTATTCTACGACCTGTCCGGCTGATCATGACGTTTGATTTTCCTAGTGATTGTGTTACATTGCGGCCGCCTTTCCTGACCGGAACCGAATATTCAATCGTTGAAGTTCCGGCGGAACCGAACAGATTCTATTCCACGAGCAATGTTCCCCAGGTTTCTTCTCCGGGACAAACTACAATCTTGTTTTAGTGTCTGTTGGAAACGCTCTGAGGTGTTGCCACTGTGGAGAAACAATAACTTTGTTGTCCTTGGCGTTCAGTTCCTTGTGGAGTGGATAAACATGCCGGGGTAGTTGCTACTAGTATATAGTCTCCCCGGAATTTTCCACCTCTAAGACAGCTAAACATTCTTTCATTTGTGTACCCTCATTATTAGTTTTAATTCTTGATCATAGTTGGTGCGCCAAAATGGGTCGAGGTAAATTCAGTCAGCCATACTTTGGCTTGAAAGGGGGATGGTTGACATTCTGGGTGACGGTTGCATGCGCAACGGACATGATGCTGTTCGGCTATGACCAGGGAGTGTTCGGTATGATCCTTTATCGGCCATTCCAACACCTGACAGTTGACTAATCTCGATCTCCATGCAGGCGGTGTTATTGTAACCAAAGACTTCCTTAATGTGCTGCACCTTCACGGTAACGCAAGCCTTATCGGAACCATCACGGCCATATACGACGTCGGGTGTCTTCTTGGAGCCATAGCTGCCATGTACATCGGAGAGAAATGGGGTCGGAAAAAGACCATCTTGATCGGCACAACAATCATGTCCCTCGGGGCCATACTACAAGCCGCAGCCTACAGCGTCCCTCAAATGATTGCCGGTCGGGTCGTTGCCGGCATCGGAAACGGCATCAACACAGCCACGGCCCCTGTATGGCAGGGCGAAACATCACAGATCAAATGGAGAGGCAAGCTGGTGATTATTGAGATGATCCTCAATATCGGCGGCTACTCTCTCTCCAACTGGATCACCTTCGGGTTTTCCTTCGTCCCCGGACCGGCTTCCTGGCGCTTCCCATTAGCCTTCCAGTTTATCTTCATTTTCGTTCTCTACGCCACCGTCCCATGGCTTCCAGAATCACCCCGGTGGCTGATAAGCCGCGACAAAACAGAGAACGCGCAGCAAATCATCGCCGATCTAGAAGACAAGGACGTCAATGATCCCTATATCATCACCGCTTATACAGAAATCATCACCGCCGTGCAGTACGAACGAGAACACGGCGTCTCCTGGAGAGAGCTGCTGTGCGGGAAGACCGGCGACCAGGGCGGTACCTGCATGGTCCGTCGTTTGATCCTAGGAGCCGGTGCCCAAGCCATGCAGCAGTTAGCAGGCATCAACGTGACCTCCTACTATCTACCGACAGTACTAATGGAATCCGTGGGCCTCTCAGAAACACTATCCCGGCTCCTAGCAGCCTGTAATTCCGTCTCATACCTGATCGCAGGCACGCTCGCAATTCCCAAAATCGACGGCTGGGGTCGCCGCAAGCTCATGATCTGGTGCGCACTAGGCCAAGGCATCTGCTACCTAATGATTACCGTGCTTCTCCGCTTCAGCGAGAAACCAGACTATCCCCATCAAACGGAGGTAGCAGCCGCCGCGGTAGCCTTTTTCTTCTGCTACTACCTGTTCTTCGGATGCAGTTACCAGGGTATCGGGTGGCTTCTTCCTGTCGAGCTAAACTCACTCAGTATGCGGACGAAGGGAGCAGCACTGGGTACGGCGACAAACTGGGCGATGAACTTTATGGTGGTTGAGGTTACTCCAGTCGGCATCCAGAATTTGGGGTGGAAGTTCTACATTATTTGGACGGTCTTCAATTTTTCTTTCATCCCGATTGTATATTTCTTTTATCCTGAGACGGCGAATCGTGCACTAGAAGATATTGATATTTTCTTCCGCGAAAGTCACAGTATCTTTGTCAATAGGAATCCGGAGGCCATTAGTGTCGCACGGCCGGCACGGTATATTGAGATGGAGCATGAGTTGACGAACCAGAGTGCCTCCATCTCCAAAGCTAAGCAGGAGTTAATCCATGAGGAGGGACATACCGAGTACCATGAGAGTGTCTAGGGGCTATACGTGGAAGAGTACATAGACTTGTTTATTTTTGTTCATGTAGTTTTATCAAATAGAGTAGCTACAACGATTAGGTCAACGAAGTTATGGGGCTAATGATCCTTCAGAGACTTTCTAAGGAATCGATAAAAACAAAAAAAACACCACAATAAAAACCATAAGAATCACGCGATGACTCCAACCACTCTCCGTAAGCCAAGACGAGGGAAGTTTGATCCGTAATCATTCCAAAACCATGGTATCGACCCCAGTGGGCCATTCCGTAAAACGTGTGGGGAATAAACCCAAAAATGGGGGGAAAATGTCAAAAAATCGCTCAAAATCCCAAACACCATCCGATCCTTGCATAACTCCACGATGGCCTCGGATCACCCCTCTATCGATCAAACAGTTGATCATCGAACAAGGCAACTCAGTGCCGAAAGTCCACGGTCACCTAGGACAAGAAGACATCTGCGGTCGTCGCTGCCGACCCGGGTCAGCAGTGCTTGCGAACGATGCCGTCTACATAAATCTCGGGTAAGCCGAGTCTTTTCCTCGGTATGAAGGCTTTTGCTAAAACTACGGGGGTTTAATCCTACAGTGCGATCCTTTCCGACCTTGCACGCTCTGTGAGCGAGCGAATGTAGAATGCCAGCCGTTGCCAGCGAAGCAGAAAGACGTTTCTCGAAAGTAGGTTAGCAAAAATCTCGTTTGGAGCGTCTCGTCGGGCTAATATGGAGGTTTGTTGCGGGTGCAGCCGAGTGGGATCCCGACGAACATCAAAAAATACTCGGCGTCAGTCGAAAACCCCACGCATGATCCCGGCCGAGCAGCCGCCGGATCGTGATGATAGTCCTCGAGATGAAGTGGACATGCCCGATCAACCTCGGGTAGGCAGTCATGCGCCCGACGCTGACTTCCTTCCGGCGGATGAGCATAGCGCCCGGTCAACCATCGACTGCGGCGAGGCCGAGTCGGCCATGGGCCTGGCGCGAAAGATTTGTGAATTAGGCAGTCAACACATCGACGAGCGAACGACCTTCGCTATTCCGGGCTACAGAGCCAGTACCAGTGCGCCCATTGCAACGTCAGCCATAGCCGGCCAACGGCTGCCCATCGCTTCGGTCTTAGGCCGACCGCTACCCCTTGGGGAGCTGATGTATGAGCTGCTGGAGGAGTATTTTGATGCAATCCATTGGTTTTCGCTCGTGGTGTATGAGCCGAAATTTCGCAGACGGCTGCGCTCGATCGAAGATGGTTCTGCGTCGCCTTCCCAGCAGCCGTTCCTCTTGCTGCTGGCGGTCATGCTTGGAATGGCCGCGTGGTACCGATCCCAGCGAAGTAGTAGCGATGACAATAGCGAACACTGGCGGCAATGGAGTGTCGATTTGATAGGAATTGTCGAGGCGAACCTAGTGGAATTGATGGACCAACCTTCCGTGACCGCGGTGCAGACCTGCATTCTCCTCGGCTCACATCACGTCTACCACGGACGGCCGAACCTATCCTTTGCATTATTGGGTGCGACAATCAAAATGTCCCAAGCGCTGGGTATGCATCGGGAACCGGTCCAGGGCGAATTTGGAGACATCGAGGAAAGGAAACGAGTCTGGTGGACGATCTACACGTGGGACCGGTTCGCTTCCATCACCTATGGCAGGCCCTTAGGGATCAACGATAAGGATTGCAATTTGAGTATGCCGGCAGATGTACTGGAGAGCCCGTCCTTTGTTGCACAGGCACCCAGCGAAAACAATTCCATCTGCTATTCCGCGTACCAGCGGGAGTTGAACCGCCTCTACCTGATCGCATCACCAGCCCTCGAGGCGATATTTGGTTCACGCACCTTCCGCACATCCCAGCACTTGGTCGGTGATACATACGCGTCCTCCGTGAAATATGCTACCCAAGAACTGCAACGGTGGCGGTCCTGTCTGCCCGCCCACTTGGCCCTGGATCTCGACCGCGACTACAATCCGGACGGGGAGACCAGATCCAGGGCACACGCCCTGCAATCGCTATCATTGCAACTCACCTACGACAATGTCCTCATCGTCCTCCATCGACCCTTACTAGCACGACAAGTAGACCATCTCACCTCGGCAACGCGCCCAACCCACGGAAGCAGCGAAGGCGGATCTCCTACGTCCCATGGAGCGGCAGGATCCTCCGGTCACTCGACCCCGGGCCTCTCCTTTGAGACCCCGTTCTCAACCTCCCAAGCAGCCAGCTCGGACCTATGGATGAACGCCGCTGTAAGAACTGCCCGAATAACTGAGATGCCGGTGCTCGCCCAGCTAGCCACAGACAGCCATCTCGTAGCCTTCCTCGCAATCAACCTCTTCAACGCCGCCATCGTGCTAGTCGTGATAGCCCTCTCCGAACCGCTTTCTGATACAGCGCAGGTTGTCAAGCGGACAATCACCCGGATCCTCCGTCTACAAGACCTTATCGGGACACGGTCCGCTCTATCCAAACAGAGCCTAACCGTCTTGAAGAACGTCGTCACGATGCTTCTACGACGTGAGTCCGAGGTAATATTCGGACCGATTGCAGGAATCCCACAGCGACTCGGCCAGGATGTCGCGCAGGCCCCGACAGGTCTCTGCCGCATGTCGGTCGAAGATACCCTCCGTCTGCCCCTGGACGGGACCATAGGTCTCTCTGACCCGCTGGTGGGCAGTCATATTCGACCCGACACCGGTAGGGCTGTTCGTTTGAACGAGAGCTTAACCACTGTTCATCATGGTGATTCCACTCCACCCTTGTGGCCGGCTACAGCTACAGATAGAATGCTAATGCTATGTGTTTTTCTCGATAGTCCTACCACCAGGGTACGACCGATCCGTCAATATCCTCTCTGGGGAAAGCCACCCGAACCAACAACCGCCTCACGAAAGCGCCGACCCACAAGACGCCTGGCAGGCACCCGTTGACTATGGCTGGGATGGCGCTGGCGCTGCCCCAATGGGCGTGGAAGACCCATACCTAGGAAACGGTGAAAGTGGAATGTATTGGTTATGGGACATGACATGGGACGGGATGGGCAATTAGCATACTCTCTCTATTTTTCCAAGTCTAATGTACATACAGCTCTAGAATGATATCCCTTGTATACTACTATACCCCCCAATGAGCCAAGCAAAGTTTATACCAAGCATCGCTTTGCAACCTCGACATCAACATCCGGCCCATATATCACACTTTTAATCCCGCCCCGACCAGCAACATGCTTGAACGCTTCCTCGACCTGCGAGAAAGAAAACTCATGCGTAACCAGCCCATCAACCCTTACCCGGCCGGATTCCAGCAACCCAACCGCCAACTCAAAGTCCCCAGGCCCATACCGAAAGCTCCCCTTAAACACAGCCTCCTTATCACAGATCTGCCCAACAGGCAAAGACAAGTTCGGCCTGCCTAGCCCAACCTGAACAAAAGTGCCCCCATGCGCCAGGGCATGAATCCCACAGTTCAAGCAGGGCTCCGCACCCGTCGCATCAAGCACAACCTCAGCACCACCATCACTCAACCCAGCCTTCGCCACCAACGCCTCCGCATTCCCCTCAGGACCCATCTCCCCACTCATCAGATAAGTATGTGTAGCCCCAAACCTCCCGGCCCCTTCCACCCGACTAGCAACAATATCAACAGCCACAACTGTGGCCGCCCCAAACGCCCTGGCAACAGCACAACAAAGCAAGCCGACAGGACCCGCCCCAAAAACAACAACAGCCTTTCCCTGCAGATCGCCCGCAAGCCGGCACCCATGCACCGCAACACCAAGCGGCTCAACCAGCGCTCCATCCCTCAGCGAGACCCGCCCGGGTAACTTGTAACAGCATTCAACCGGCACCCGGTAATACGTCGACAAGGTCCCGTCATAAGGCGGGGTGGCCGCAAATCTCATCTCCTTGCACAGGTTGTACCGCCCACTGCGGCAGGGGGTGCATGTGTTACAGGCGATGCCGGGTTCAATGGCGACGCGGTCGCCGATCTGTAGACCTGTGGCTTTGCGACCGAGGGATACTACTATCCCGGAGGATTCGTGGCCCAGGACGATGGGGTTTTCGACAACGTAGCGGCCGATGCGGCCGTGTTGCCAGTAGTGGACCTGTGTTTTTTGGTCTCTTTAGTTATCTGTTGTTGTTTGGCGGGGGGTGGAAGGGTGGGTGGTGGGCTACTTACATCGGAGCCGCAGAGACCCGTTGCTACGATTCGGACGATTACATCACGATCGGATTCTAAGGATGGGATTTCTCGGTCTTCGTAGTAGAATGTACCTCCCGGTTGGAGGACGGAGGCTTTGTTGATTGTCTGCGGGACCTGTCAGTAGATGAATGAATAGAGACAAAGATCAAGCGCAACGTACGGGATGGGTATCTGTAGACATTTTTGGTTAAGGAGGGAGTGATGAAGTGAGAAAGACAATTGTCTGCTGAGTGAGTGACCTGACTTCTTCATGGCTGACAGGACGTGACTGAAATAAGTATGTACATACATCAGCTTGCTCACGGTTCCGGCGGAACGGCGTGCAAGGAGCCTTTTTGGAAGACTTCGGTTCCGGACTCGGTCTCAGACTTTGGTACTTGCGGGGATGTGGGGGAGCTATGGATACATTCTTTTCATAGATGTACCTGTACAAATCGGATTTTCTCCAGTAGCTGGTACTTTCCTCTTCCAGGTGCCGCTGCTTTAATGGATGAGTTGCGCTCAGCGTCCTGCGTCACAGCACGCCGGTTGCGCTCAGCGTCGAAGATGACCACCCGTCCCCGATCTTATAATGGTAGCTTGAGAAATAGTGATCTACCGGGTAACCTTATGGGGCTTGCGTGTAAAAATTACTCCGCAACTTCGGGCGAACTGTATAGAGATATCCAGTGGAGATGGTGGGAGAGATAAAACCAGTCTGATATGCCTCGCAAGGCCAAGGAAGCGGTACATTTCATGATCCTCATAAGACCTTGGACAGCTGAGCTGTTCTGAACAACGTGATATGTTTGAGAATGAACTGGCTAACTCCTGTTCACAGTAGAAGTTAACATAGACCCTGGCCTCCAAAGCAGGGGTCATATCTCCGAAGATTGCAAGTCTGAGCGGGAGACCGTTTCTATAGCAGGACGGAGCGACTAGGTATAGATGTTGAGGCTATGGAGGAGCTAGGAGGAGACATATAAATGGAGAATAAGAAGATTGATAGCAATATCACGTATCATAACCAGCAAGATGACAACGGCATTCAATCGACATAATATTGGAAGGCCGCGGATCACGCTAGGACTCAGAAACCCTAACTCTCTGGACTTTGCTTCGCAGACAGGACAAAATCCCTCTGCCATATTCGAATCGTCTTTCTATGATTAAGTCAGGAGTATTACGACGCCGTTTCCTTTCCTCAGTCTGTTTTGGTTCTATGTCCCGGCAATAATCCAGAATTTACCCATTGACTAACCAACAGGGTAAGAATACTCCAGCAGCTACTGCAGCATGGTGAAGAATGCCATCGAACAAGGCAACATCTTTGATTTATTAGCTTCTAGAACAGTATAAAATTCAAAGAGGGGCGGCGAAGGTGCGTTATATTTGCGTTATCCGGTGAAGTATCAGGGTACAAATAAGGGCATCATACATTCACAGTTGGGATGATATAAGGACTCCTATTGATTACACGCTTCTTCCACATATGCATATCTAGATACTCAGATCACACATTTGCTTCAGCCATTCGCAAAATAGGGATCATGAAATTCCCGACCTTAATCCAAAGGACAACCCTTCTACTGGCAGCTTTCGCACCAACCACCCAATGCTCCCCCTATTCTAGCACGACAGCACGGCCTGCACGCATTGCACCCAACAGTGCATTCCTCAAGTCATTTTCTGAGCAGACCTCACTACCAGCATGTATCTGGACTGCAAAAGGTACACACACGGCCAAGGGATACACAAACGCGGCCGCAGAGACCACCAGCATCGAGGGGATGCAGGCTGACTGCGACAACATCAACCTCAACAAAAAGCTCGCCTCCGACTTCCGCAGCGATGTGTTTGGTCCTGAGATCAAGAGATTCTTTTACCAATGCGACCGATACCAACCTATACTGGTCTACCATCAGTTCTCAAGCTCGGATTGATCGGTTATGCAATATGACAGCGGCCTATCCAATTGTCTATGATGAGCAGCATGATGCGTATTGGATCGATGAGCCGTTCGTGTGTGCCACCCGAGATGATTCTGCATGTTGATGAAGATGAATGCAATGTCCGATATAGGAGGGAGGGGGTGCTTGTACAATTATTAAGTTCACTCTTTCAAAGAGTATCATGTCTCTTCGTTGAGAAATTGGTTTTACATGAATAAATTGACTTTTTTCCTGGTTAGCGGAGAGCCTTTGGGCTTGCGATACTCGAGCGGGAATGACATTAGTTCCATTACTTGTATCTAAATCACAGAAATGTATCAATTGTCTCTTATGTAAATCTATTCGAATGCTCAAAAAGGGCAAGGGTAAGCATGAGGGATAGACAAACCCCTTGCAGACTCGTATTCCATGACCCCGAACTTTGAAACATTCCATGTGTACCTCTATGATATGGTGAGAGCGCAACAAGTTCGTGATATCGAATGGTTTATAATTCTTATTATACTTTTTTGTATCGTACAAGCTTTTTCTTACGTGCATCTAGGCCTTGGTGTAGCGCAGGTACGGCTTCAGCTCCCGAACCTCACCGAACTTCTTCTTTGCATCCTCCGTCGAGACGGACGGGGGCACTATCACATCCTCTCCGACGGTCCAGTCAATGGGGGTAGCGATGCCCTTCTTGTCGGCGGTCTGCAGCGCATCAATGACACGCAGTACTTCGGCCGAGTTTCTGCCGGTCGAGGCCGGGTACAACATGGTCAGGCGGATCTTCTTGGCGGGGTCAATGATGAAGACGGCACGGATGGTGAAGGGGATACCCTTCTCGGCAATGTTGTCGAGATCGCGCTGGTCGATCATATCGTAGAGGAAGGCGACTTTGCGGTCGGCATCGGCAATGATGGGGAACTGGACATTGGTGTTGCCAACCTCGTTGATGTCTTTGATCCATTCACCGTGGGAGCTCAGGTCGTCGGCACTCTATTGGTGAAATTGTCGCATTGATCAGCTTGGTTACACTCAAGACCCAGAACGTATCGGCATGTAACTCACCAGTCCGATCATCTTGACACCACGCTTATCAAACTCGCCCTTCAGCCTGGCGAACGCACCGAGCTCGGTGGTACAAACAGGGGTGAAATCGGCCGGGTGGGAGAAGAGGATGGCCCAGCTGTCGCCGATGAACTCGTGGAAATCTATCTCGCCGTGGGTGGTGGTGGCCTTGAAGTTCGGCGCTATAGTGACGGTCAGACGTCGAATTGATTCAATTGAATCCGGTACGGAGAAGGAACTGTACCAGTCGACCCCAGACGCAGACGGGGCTGTTCCTGGGGGACGCTTGCGATGAAACGGCGCGAGATGGGCTGCACCAGAAGCTGTGTGCGGGGAAGCTTAGAGCAGAGGGAGACCCTAGGCAGGGCCGTGGCCCGGGGAAGAGCAGCGAAAGCTCGGAAGCTGGCACGGGGAAGAATTGATGCCATTGTGAGAAATTATGATTATGTTTGGGAAGTCGGCACAGTCAATGGAGGAATTCAAATAGGGAGAGAGAGACAGAGGGAAGTCCTGAGTAAGAAGTCTCCGGTATTGAAGTTCAATTGCCGATTGCGTGCTTGCGTCAGGCTGCAGATCTGCACTATCCCCTTTTCGGTGGCCTTGGCACATGGGGACTGCTATTGATACCTCAGGCATAGAGCGTGTCACTATCAACCCAATCCGTACTCGCTACATACTGAATAGCTGTCCGAATGTTGAATTGTCATTGAAGTTCATACTCTGAATTTTTCCCGGGTCTATTTCTGTATTTGCTGCCAAAGTACTATGGCTGTAATTGCAGAAAGTGCATTGCACACGTTTGTTTTTATATCTAGTTTCGGCAGGCATTCTACCGTAATATAAATTTGATTGAGCTTCATTAGTGAAAGTACTGATCACTAGTCTTTCTAAATCACCGATAGGTATATGGACTTAGTCGAGATTAGGAAGCGAAGGATGGCTTGATATTTAATCCGAAATACTAAGATCCAATGACATCTTACGAGGGCATACCATTCTTACACTTATCAGTGAGCCTCGGCAAATCCTATACACACTCTGCGCAGGAGATAAATGAGGGCATCTTGTTTTCTCCGACTTACGCCTTTATCTCCGTCGTAAGGATGGACTTTTCTGGGCATCATACGATCCGTTTAGTATCACCTTAAAGTATTTAAAAAAACTGTATCTACCTCGACCCAGTGCAAAACAGACTCTCACAGCACAGTACATCTTCTCTAATCACAGCAGTACCATGTCGACTACTAATTAAAACTCCCGTCTACTAGGACTTACAATCAAGCTCTACAAAAGGTCAGGAGCGTCAGGGAGGAGGGGGTAGTCATGACTTTGCCCGAGGCTATGTTGTCAAGGCAGCAAAGCTCCATTCAAAGCACGGCATCACCATGTATCCGCAGGTAAATCTACTATAAACCATGATGGAAAAGGTTGTTACTCTTGAAATCTCGGCTAGTGTTACTCGCCCGCAAATTACTGTAGTTTTATTGATGAGATGAATCGGCGGAACCGCCGCGGTTGGATCATTGATGTGAGTCTTGAGGTTATCCATTTGAACCGCTCAATGGGACTGACATTGCTGTCTGATGTGGAAGGACCATTACATAACGATCGAGTTATACGGAGTACTTTCGCAACTTTGCAGAGCTCTATAGGGTCCACAGTGGCCCAGAGTTCCAAGCTCTGCAGCCTCTGAGGAGCCCAATGTCAACCGCGTCCCCACAGTTGTGTCCTTATCATGGGTGAAGTATGTGGAGGAGGGTCAAATCGTCAATATTGTGGATGATCGGTCCACTTATCCATCTTGGGATCCATCTTGTTATGAGCTTACTGACTTATCCACAGCAGTAACAGTGGCTCCTGGGAGTAATGTCTGGCCACAGGAAGAGAACTTTGTGAATGAATGCATTAGAAGCAGTTCCTGAATCGGGGTTAGACGGAGATAAGGGCTTCTATATTTGCCCGCCGTGATAGGGGTCCGATGATGTCATAGGATGGAAGACAGAGGGGGGGAAAAAAATATTTTGGCTCCTGTTTAAGTGATATGCACCTTGGCTGTTATGCTGTGATATTAGGCTGCTATTATATCACTGCCCTATTGTGTTTTGGCCCATTCTTGAATTGCACGTCGCGCCGATAAAAAGATAAAAAGGCGGCAAGGATTTTCCTTGTTACACCAAGCATTTTTACAAGGGGCTTCCGATTGATATTGGTCAAGCGTGTGACCCATAAAACAGCTGAACATTGACTCAAGCGGAAAATCATTTTTGACAAGTGATCGACATTTGAAGAGTCAGCAGGTCAACCTAGTTAAATAATTTAAAGAATTAAAAAAGGGAGACAAAAAGAAGTCATGTGAGCTAGGCAACCAAGTACACTAACCTCAAGAGTCACACAGGGCAGCCTGAGGCTATCAGTCCCAATGAGGCTGGCCGCTGAAGGCGGCAAGACACTGACTATAAATACACCTTCAGCCCCTGCTGACCATCTTTCGATTACCTCTGCCTTTGCTGCACGCCCTCGACGGCTGTGGGCAGTTTTCGCTCACTCCCACCCGTCTTCCCGTCAAAATGGATTCCTCCTTCGGGAAGTTCTTCTACTTCTCGTATTTTGCAGTCGGATCATATATCGCTAAGAGCCTTCTGGATCAATATGGCACGGTGCCATTGGGATTTTTTTATTCCTCAATCGAAGTGCAGTCTCATGATGATGCATACAACTATCTCCTCTACTGGCTGACGAAGCAACGGTTCAATGAGACCAAGAATCGCCTCATTGCGAGCACCTCCTTGACCAGTGGGATGGAATTTTTCGGTGATAGTGACTCCAACGACGGCAACGATGACTTTCTGGATGTGGAAGAATCTAGCGACACCGAATGGAAGGCGTCCCTGGCCAACACCCGTCAGTTGCTCTGGTCGCCGTCCGAAGGGACTCACTATTTCAAGTATTTCGGCCGGTACCTGGCGCTCTCCAGGGAAATGGAGGAAAACAGGTCGACCGTCTATACGCGGACCGAGAAATTGCGCATCTCGTGTTTGGGGTGGGATGCTTCGATCTTGAAGCAGTTGTTGTTGGAAGCTCGCGTGGAATACTCGCAGAAGGAGAAAGGGAAAACTATCATTTATCGCGGTGCCAAGAGGGCCTATGACAATGAGTTCTATTGGGCGCGATCTACAGCGCGTCCTGCCAGGCCACTGTCTACCGTCATTCTCGACCGGGAGGAGAAGAGTACCTTTATCCGAGATGTCCAGCAGTATCTTCATCCCAGCACCATGCGATGGTACAGTGATCGAGGCATTCCCTATCGGCGGGGCTATTTGTTCTACGGTCTTCCCGGCACGGGCAAGTCGAGTCTCGCGTTTGCTGCGGGAGGTTTCCTCGGACTGAATGTGTATATCCTCGATTTGAATGCCAATCAGCTGACGGAAGATGCTCTCGCGCAGCTGTTCCAGGAACTGCCCCGGCGATGCCTGGTGCTACTGGAAGATATCGATACCAACGAAGTGACTAGTCGGCGGGGATCGAAGAAGAAGCGCAAGGGGAACAATAAGGTCTCGCTATCGGCGTTACTGAATACGATCGATGGTGTGGCAGCTCAGGAAGGTCGCGTGCTCATCATGACCACCAATCACCCCGAGCACCTGGATCCGGCGCTGGTTCGACCGGGTCGAGTGGACTACCAGATTGAATTCAAACTGGCCAATCGCGACCTGATGATGCAGATGTTCCAGAATCTCTTCCGTGATGCTCCACCCGTCATTGAGTCACACTACGAGGACAGCGAAATTGGCGCCCTCGAAGCCCCCCGTTCCGAAAAGGTTCCTCTCTTACCGGCTCCGGAACACGCGCTGAGCCTCCGTGGCCCGCCGAGCCCCTCCGAGATCGACATGGAACAACTGGCGGCAGCGTTTGCGGAGAAGATTCCGGAACTCACCTTCTCTCCGGCGGAGATCCAGGGCTATCTGCTGCGCCACAAGTACTCCCCTCAGGATGCCATCGCGGAGGTAGAGGCGTGGGTGGAGAAAACATTAGACGAAAAGAAACAGAAGAGTGACGCGGAAGCTGCCAAAGGACAGGCCAAGGAGAGGAAGAAAGCTAAGGGCAAGAAAAATAAGAAGGGTAAGAAGAGCAAAAAGGACGAAGGCGACAAGGATGAAAATGAGAATTCGAATGAGGAGGAGGGGTCTTCCAGCTCGGAGAGTGAGTCGGACGAAGAATCGTCATCATCATCATCATCATCTGACGAGGATGATGACAACAAGAGCAAGCCAAATGGTGTGCAACGAAAGTAACGACCAGATATTGCGAGACTTGTTCCATAACCCAAGAAACATATAGACTTCATCAATACAATCAATTTGGTATATTCTACCCAGTACTTAGGACATAGTGAGGATTAAGATATTGCATCTCAGCCCCATCTGGATGATCGCCTAATATGGTCAACTATTTGTACGATCCAACTAGACTAAACCCTAGCCAAAGTGAGAGAAGGAGAGAAGAAGAGGAGGAGGAGGAGGAGGAGCAAAACATCAGGCCGGCTCTCCTAACTTGTTAAATATGCCATAGTGCAGATCTTCTCCATCATAAGATTACCACTTCCTTCTGAGGTGTATCTAGATCTCCAAACTGTCCACATTTTCGCAACCCACAGAGCACAGGAAACGACATCGGCAGAAATTTGAAAGCTATTTTCTTTTCTCCGTTGAGCTGATAATTAGTACCCATATCACCCATTAGCCCCACAGGATTTTACGACAGGCACCCTTACCCATCACGACTTATCACCTACACCAGCAGCCAGCTCTACATCGCGCTTATCAACGCTATAAACTATCAGCATCTCAAACAATTAAACTGCACTCAACCCCAATCTACAGCAAAAAGGACACATACCTTCCCTTCCCATCAACCCAAAACCGACTTAAGTCGCCAACCGGCAAATGAAGCGGAAACCCCAAGGCCTCAAACAGCTGCACGATGAGCAAATAGAATCCCAACAAGCTCGCGACAAAAAGCGCAGCCCCAGCACCCTGCTCATTCAATACATAGTCAGCTTATGTGTTACTGACAGAAACAGAAAAAAAAAAAAAAAAGGAAAAAACACGGCAAAAAAGTAAGACATACGACTATTAGCCTGTTCCCTACAACAGTGTCCGCATCAGCAAGACGCCAATACGCAGCGGCCAGAAAGACGAAGACGAAAATTAATGCTGCGAAGATGAGAACGTAGACTGCGTTTGTGCGGGTGGCGCAGACCATGTAGATTGTGACTAGGACGGCCATTGCAATGAAGAGGAATGCTGGGGTTTACTGGTCAGATAGTGGGTTATTGAGGACGTGTTATGGGTGCCTACCGTATGTATTTAGGAATTCAGGGCTGTGGAGTCCTTCGACTGTGTTTGTTGTTGAGCTCGAGTATGGTGCTGTTGATGATCAGCATGGCATCTGAAAAGAAATTGCGATGGGAGGGGACACATACCTGCGGCATTGAAAGCTGGTGTTAGGGTTGCGCCGAAGGCGAACCAAAATCCACCTGCATAGGTGAGTTGGGGACCGTCTTCGTACTGGTCTGGAAAATACCTCTACCAACCTATCGTGCCGAAGACAACACAAGGAAAGGTATTCCCCAGGATAAACTCGAGGATACTAGTGATGACGAGCAAAGTTCCACCGAGGAAGATGATCGGGCCCCTATTGCCTGTCAGTCTGTTGGTATAAAATTGAGAGGACGAGGAAAACAGTACGTGAACGCGATTCCACTCCCACCGGCGCCTCTCCAGGCCATCAAACAACACGATAGTGGTGTTGTGGTCACTACAAAGCCACCTAATGCACTGTTATTCAATGTTAGTGTTGTGTTTCATGAACCAGTGCACAATCTACCTACAGTGGGGTAGGGTTCCCAAATGTCTTGGTTAAGGCTGGCTGGTGATGTCTCAAAGGGGTAAGATAGAGCTTCTCAAATTGCTCCGTGGATAGTGTAATGGACGTAGGGACGGTTGTTAGTGCTGGCATCGCTGTTCCTTCAGGACTCGTGGACGTCTTTGCATGGTTGAAGTCTAGATCGCTATCCATTTTGCGGTCGGCCATGGGGTTACCTACCAGGAGACGAATGAAACGAACAAGGAAGATCAGCAAACAGTTAGGCAGAGCTGATGGCTATTCAATCTACAGTGTTAGTATTTATTTGTATGTAGTCAGCAGCTATAGCCTCAACAAACCGCCATATTTCGGATTCTTATAGATCGTCGCGATTATCCGGCCGAACGGAAAACAAAGCTCAACAAAAACCTGGGGTAAGTCAACTTTGTACCCTAGATCGACTAGTCCGATCCACTCGACCTTCTCGTTTTCTAGTGGATCTTAACACAGGGCAAGCAAGTTCCAAGATACGAGTAAAGTAGTCGCAGTAGCTTCCTGCAGGATTCTGTGA
>ML732282.1:0-35799 GCA_009176345.1 Aspergillus leporis | reverse complement strand
CCCCCCCCTCCGGCTGAACGGAGCGCAGAAAAAGCAACTGCAAGACTACGACGATTAGAGTTCGCGAAGGATGCCGCTATAGCATAGCCAGTCTAAATTTCCGGACCTGTTGTCTTCCGAATTCTTTTCGTGCCTCAGTTCAGCGGATCTAGACGAATGAGGTCCCCCTCTTGCGCCTTCAAAATGCAAGTGTAAGGAGACCTAGGGGAGTTGAATCCCGAGCGTCCGCTGAAGCGAACAGGCTGGCTGATGCTGCATATTGTCGGGTGCAAGGATGCAAAACTCTTTTATCATGCGTCCTTGTAAGACCGTTGAGGGAAAAGGCTCATTCTGATTTCGGGATGAAAGCCTATGAATGCATAGTGGACAATCAGACCTGTATTTGGAATGCTGTTTTCCTCCACATTTAGCTGGCCACCACATCGGAGATCGAGGGTAAGCTCGTGAGCCGTGACCAGTAAGCTAGTTGAAGATAACTTATCCTCGTGTAGATCGGGATAGCTTATGAGCTGCTATGGAGGGTATTGCCTCTTGGACATCGTAGGGGCCGAAACTCACGGGCAATGATTTCTGTACTCCCTATGTTGTGTGAAGGTTTTGAAAGTCTATGATGGCGGTATCTTGATTGAGATATCCATCTGATCGACTATATTGCAACCTTTGGTATGTTTCGATGCACTGCCGCAACCCACTGCATCGGGATTCGCTCACGTTCAATTCCCGACGAACTCCACAAAAGGCGCATCTAGCCCCAGGTGCCACCCATAAGACATTAGGCCTTCAGAATTTATCATCTTATGCCGTAGCACACGCTCGGTGATCACAGGGGGTAAATAACCAAAGTCAGGGCAAGGTTACGATAAACTAATTTGCTCATGAGGGCACTGCAACGGGGCGATATGAAAGGGATCCTCATTGGTTGCTCGTCTACATAGGCAGACCCGACAGCCTGAACTTGCCACAATTTGGCTTCGACAGAGTCTGGGCCTGGCGGAAACTGCGTGCCCTATCGGTCGAAAAATGGCCGATGGACGTGACGAATAGGCCAAGGGGTTCATGGCGTCGCGGGCCCAGTATGCCGTTGACAATGGCAAAGCCCTCGCGTATGGTTTGAAAAATGTCACCAAAGCCATGGCCCAGGAGGCTTGTGACAAAGCGACAGAGAGTTACGCCAAAGAGGTCTTGCACTGGCCTAATGGGCGACTCGCAAAACCGGACATTTTCAGTCCCGTCGATGCAGGCCAATTTGAGAATCTGGGTGATTGCACGAAGCACTTTGCTGCACACCTCCTAGACCTCTTCAGGTCATCTCCACTGAAACAGCTACCTACTTATCCTCATGCATTCCTCGTCATTTCCAAGGAGGAGATGCCGAGCTATGCAACCCTTGTCCTCGCATACAAGTCCCGTGGTCGGTGGCAATTGGAGCATCGATCTATCCCGGTCTATGTTGAATTCGGCCAGCCAGTTGAGAGCTTGAGGTTTAGCGACGAGACTGCGGAAGAGATACTCGACCGGTACGCTCTTGATAACCCAACGGAGACGACCGAACAATACCATGGCATGTCTGATGCTCCTTCGGCCGAGAAATGGGGTTTCGCTGTTTTCAGCACAGGGTTGGCATCTGCCCTGCCCTTGCCGGCTTTGATTGATCCATCAACAGACGAGGCCCGACCATCAGAAGCGACTCCGGATCTCATTGGGGACCCAGAAACGAGCCGATTTCAGATGTGTCCTGAAAGAATGAAACAACTGTTTCCTGTTATCTGCCGGAACGATGAGCGCCGAGGCTGGCGAACAAATGGAATGAGCTTACACAAAAAGGTGTTCATCTGCTGTGATAACGACCAACCGGAGGACAAAGGAGTGTTGGCCATGCAGATGGAGTGGAATGGGGACACACAAAAGAGCAACAAGGAGTTGCAGAACGTTGGGAAGGCTGCAACTGTCCGTGAAACAAGAGTAGGAGTTAAGGAGGCTTTAGCGAAGGCACGGGAGACAGCGGAGAGGTCAAGCTGAGTTAATAGCTTGGACCTGTAGTAGTTTGAAGAATATACAGCAAGGAGTCCACCTTTCCTAAATTATATTGATTGATAGAAGGTTGGTACTTAGCCCTAATGCTATCTTTTTGGATTTTGGGGTGATGCCAATTCGCGTCTGGCATGTTATTGACCTATGATAAACAGCACAAACATAGGACTATATCTTGCTCTGCGTAGTCCTGGGGAGGACTCATTGTCAAGCGTTTATAACACCGGGGACTGTCAAAGTACTTGCCGAAACTAGATCGACGCTATATACTTTGGAAATCCCTGCCTCGGAAGAAGTTATTGTTTGTTATGCTACATACTCCTCAATTTTTATTTTAAGCACTGTGCCGTTAAATAACGAACCTTCTTTCCCCCTCATACTTAGCATTAAGTACACTACTGTATCTGTCTCTAGGGCCATCTGTTTCAAGTAGGCCTCTAGGATATGGAAAATCAATCTAGGATCATTTAGTTAGCCATGGTTGAATTATATGTCCTATAGCTGACATATACAAAACATTTGGAGCTTTACGGTAACTTTGGTACAGATACTGTCCCGTACTCTGCATTTTCGTGAAAAAAAAAAAAAAAAACCTCTCGACAGGGAAGGTCATGAAGAAGTCCTGTCTCTGCTTACGGACAAGGTCTTTTTCCTGATCGGTGAGAGTTGATTGGCGTAAATACCATCAATCTTCGTCCTTAGCATCATAAATCGACTAGCTTGGTCGACATCATACCAGAATGTCTTTAGCGTTGCTTCTATACAGTAAATGTCAGTAGCATGCGCTGTGAATGGATCGATCCCGACATACCTAGCTTCAGCAGAGAATACAGCTGCAAGAGGGACCCTGCTTTCTGACTCGCCAGGAGTTGCATTTCGACAATGCGGCCTACATTGAGCGCCATGTGAGTCGTCGTTTATCGCCAGGCTCATCAAAATTTTCCGTTTCAGACCGGTAGTTTGAGCCTTAAAGTAATTCTCCATGCTGGCCCGGAGTGAGATGGGCGAGTTACAGACGATTGAAGATGTCTGACACACTTCCTCGAGAAGGAGATTGTTGATCGTTTTCGTATGGGCGGACGACAGCGTGAAGCATTGAAAATTGAACCGGTCGTTCTTGCTATAAGAATCTGGCGAGTTAATGACCGGACCTTCATAGACTGTCGCGCATGGACGAACTGGCAGGTCCTGCAGAATCGATCCAGCTTTATCAGGCTCAAGATGAGCAGAGCGCATTGCATCCATGAGCCGCCGGCGGAGGTCTTGATGGACGCAATCGTCTCCAGGAAAAGGTAGCATAATACTTCGCAAAATAATGATAAGTCTAGGCGAGACTGGTGCGAAATTTTGATATTCCGTGTAGACGATTGCCTCCGTTTTCCCGGTCAACAGATTGATTTTTTGAGAAGACGGACCCTCGAATATACCGAATGCATTTTCCATCAGCAGGAATTCTTCTTCTGGGTTTTCCGGTTGACAGAAAGCCATGAAACTGTGCAAGAGATGCGATTCAAACATCGCGGCGTCGTCGGAATAGATCCGGGCGCGGAGTGTCTTTCGCCAACCCTTCGCAGCATCCATCTCGACGTCTAACATGTGCCGTAAATTATCAAACCATACATCACGGGGCTTTGTGAATCTCTTGACTTTCATATATCTCATCATCCGTGCTCAGTTGTCGGCGTCATAACCCTGGGCATCATCGTGGTTGTATCGATCGAACATACCACTATTTCGATACTTCATGAGAAAAAGGAACTTGCGCAAAGTATCGACTTCAGCTCACTCAAGCGAATGAACTGAATTCCTGACGAATGCTTCACAGGCTTTGTTGAGTATTCCGCTCGCTTTACCTTCCAGCCGCGACAGCTTTTCTTCAAGGTAGTAAGGGTTCTCGTCGAATCCCGGGTCTCGGTACATATGCACGAGGGCGAACTCAGTTACCACGGGGCGCTGGGTCAGAATTGAGCTCTGAAGGTCGATTTTGTTCACGAGGAAATCACGACGACGGGTCTTCGAGCCCTGGGAGGCGGCTGGCGCAGCTGGAGGCTGATCTTCGGGGCGAACTTCCTCAGGATGAATCGAGGAATGAAGTGGTGTTTCTGCACAGATGAATTTGCCATTTTGCAAAGCCTGTTAACTGCGTATGCAGTCTCGGGTGGAATGAAGTATCCATTAGAGGGATCGTTGCCCATCCAGGTACATATATACCCGTTACTACCAAGTATCTTGTTAGCCTCGCCAACACTTAACAAAATCGCCTGTCCTGCCCACCACTCTTTTTTTTCCCGCGAGTCGCGCAGCTTCTCGTTTATCTCCCTCATCAGGACCACCAAAGGACCATAAATGAGGTGAGGAAAGATACTGTTCTCGTAGGTCCTTCCAAATATCTGCTTTCCGCTCCGAGGCTTTCCACGCTTCCACCAGCTCATTCCGTGACCTCCGAAGATAATCCCATTTATATAGCTTCGATATTCTCGTCTGTGACCACCGTCCTGGCTTGCCCAGTATTCCCCAGAACCCACCCATCCCACTCATTCACCAACCTCTAAAACTCAACAAAAGCATCCTCCTTCATCTCATGAAGTTCCCCAATCCGTTTCTCAACCTCCAAAACACCCTCGATATCTCCGCACTTACCATCACCCCGCTGCCCCAATTCCAACCCCACCAACCTCTCTCTCCCCCCCCTCCAAAACCCCAGCGTATAAAACGCAAATCACCACCTCCTCAAAACCCTAACAACAAAAGGCGCCTCAAATTCTGACGCCCTAAACGCTTGACCAAAACTCTCCAGCTTCTTCTCAAAACCACGCACACACTGCTTAAACTCCGTCCCAAGAGTATCGTCAATGAAATCCACACCGGCCATCTTCACCAGCGCAGCGGCTTTGGTAATACGACCAACTCGACCTTCCCTTCTACCTTCTGCGGGTCATATGAATGAGCTTCGGTCAGGGTAGTGTTCCCAGGGAGAGGCTTCTCATGCCACTCCGGCCACTTTCCGTTCATCTCCACGGTGCTGGCGGGAAAGACAGTTAAGTATGCTTGGTGCTTGCTTGTGATCTTGAGTTCTTCTGAGATTCTGGTAGAGAGGTCGGAAATAGTTGTTGAGGAGGGGAGTTTTGTCGGGAGTATATACCGGTCTAGTCTTTCGCGTCTGCTCACCCATTCCTTTTCTTCTTGACGGGGTTGGAAAGGAGGGAGTTTCCATAGTGAGTCTGGAAAGGAGAATGAGTTGAATAGGGAGGGGAGGAAATCAGAGGCTAGGTAGGGGTCGTGATTGATGAAGATGTGGACTTCGAATGGACCCTCACTCGTAATAGACGACTGGGTGGATAGATCAGGAGACATGGTGTGGTAGTAATAGATGGCTATGAGGAGGAAGATAGTGAATGATATCGGCGATGGTGCCATTTTAGAGACATAACATAAAGAGTTGTCCTGTTATTTATGTGCTGAATTTGGTGCCAATAATGTAGAAATATCCCTCCTGCTGCCTGTGGATTTTGAGGTAGACCCACTTGTCTGCCTGGTTGCTCTCTGGATATACGAGTTTCATTAACTGATGGTAAGGGTCTTCTGAGATGAATGAAATAGAAAGTTCGCCATTGCCTTCACAGGGAGCACGAGGAGAGACTTGCCACGGCCTTGCATTGTGATATACACGAATGGGTTGTGTGATGGTTTAGTTTAGGGCTGGACACGAATAACATCAATACAAAGATTCGTACGATTTTCGTAAGCCGACTACGGATAAATTGAAAATTTTTGCGTAATAATATTCGTACGAATAGAAATTCTCATTATGCGTAAATTATTCATATTTTTCGTAATCGTCATGTGTCGTTTCACCCCTGTGCCGGATTTACATGTATTTCGCAGCAACACTAAACGCCGCATAATTTCTCCGTTCAAGGAACTCCTCCATACACCTATCAGATCCCTCCCTCCATTGAACAGTCTTCCTACTGATACTCCGGATGCAGGTATGGCTAGATAGTCTCTTGCTGCTGCTGCGAGGCGAGGATATTCATCACTACGTGTTCTCCACCCTGTAAGAAGCCGGTTCTTTTCGTCGACCACTCGTCAATGGTTACAAGCCCATCTTCAAAGTATCGGTCAAAAGTCCGAAAGGCACTGCTTTTGAGGCTGCAGCTTCTGCAGGATCCGAGCTTCGATTCTCTTTTCCGGGCTCGACCCACTGTCGCTTGACACCACGGACTGGTCGGATGCTGCGGGACATTGTTTATGTAGGAGCTCTTTTGTATGCCTAATCACCTTTGGCACTGTCACTTTCCCTAGCTCTTTCTCTAGTAGGAGGGTCTTGAATCGTTCGTCAAGGACTAGGGCTACGTATTAGGCGTCTTGCCCATCCATGAGCCCATAGTTCTGGGATTTCTTCAGCCCCGCAAATGCAGCACCAGCGATCTCTGGATGGAGATCGGAAAGCTCTCCTTCTCGAGAAGCTGCATCGTGCAGCAGATCCTGCAGCCCGTAGTAGATGGGTATTGCTAGGCTAATTTGTGGCTGGTGTTTGGAAGCCATGAGAGTGAAGTCCTCGAACTTGGCAAGAATCCATTCGATTTGTTGAAGACGATCCCAGTCTTCTTCACTGAAGGGTGGAAATGATGTTTGATGATCGATCCACCTCTTTACCTGCTGCTTTGCATTCAATTCATTCCCCAGCATTCAGTGTGTTGAATTCCAGCGTGTGTCAACATCATACTCGATAAACTTATCCTTCAGTCGGTTGGCCTGGCAGATAAGCTTATACTGCTGCTTACGCTCCGGCGTTCTGGCAATTCAGAGCACCATAATTCGCAGTTGAGCTAATACCAATCGGTGTCCAATCTCTTTATCCTCTTGCATCCAATCACAAGCTGTCATTGCTGTGCTGTGGTTGCCCGCTTTCAGGGTGGAGATATCGCCGACAATCAGGTTGAGTACATGCACGGTGCAGCGGATGTAGCCATCACGCCCTTGAAAACGCAACATTCTTCCGTCACCACCAGGAGAATCTGCATTGCGAGATTTCTCGGCCAGATGAAAATACACTTTTGAGACCAACGCCTCATTAGCGAAGCATTGTCAGCGGTGATGGCCAGAAGCTTATCCTCAAGCCGAAGTTCCTCCAGTAACTTCTGTAGCAAGTCTGCCATGTTCTCTCCACTATGGGTACCGCTGATTTCGGCAAACTCAAGCGCCTGCTCTTTATACTGGAAGCCTGCAGCCAACCAGTGGGGCCATTCACCCCCAAGATAGCCTTCGAGTTTTTGCTGGTCGATGCATCTAAAGAAAGGGCAATTGTCTGGCATGAAGAATTCAGTCTGTCTCGTAACTCTCCCCGGTGCAGCGCGAAATCAATGTCAATTCGACGGGCAACGATCTTGCGTGAATTTATTGTAGGAGGAACGCCTAGGTCTGTTCGCTTTTCCAAGAAAGTGGGAGTGGACGGCTATTTCATACCCGTTCTATCGTCATCTCTGCTGCTTTCTGAACTGCTTGGAAGATCTTATGCTTTGCCAGATAGAAAATCATATTATCCAGGTCCCAGGATCCTTCTCCTAGAAAATATAAATTTTTTCTAGTACAAGAATTGATAGTTTATGACCGAACTCGTGCAGTTTTATAGGTGTGAATCAGAATTGATAAGAATTCTCTACGTCTTCTATAATTATGGAAAACACAGGTCATTTTATAGAGGCATGGGGACCTGCTTTCCCATGCAAAAGTAAGATGCGAACATCGGTACCCTAGACATCTGGTATTCGGCAGGATCCCTGCTCGTATACCATGCAGGCGATCCATCACATTTGACTCCTCATATTTATATTCCAACAGTTTAGAAAGAAATATTGTCAACATATATAGTATTCGAAATACACTAGTAGTTCTATGGCCAAATAGATTAATGCATGAGGGTCTGCCCTCTTGAATAACTAGAGCAAGCTGGGCAACTAAATACTAATCACTGCGCATTTTGGGCACGTATACCAATAGCCAGAATAGGAAAAATTGTCATATAGATAGACTCATAGAAATCGGTAGAAGTGAGGTTATATATCGTAGGGGCCGGTAGCTCGGCGTGGTCTAAAAAAACCTCGGCGTTTAGGTTAACTTAACTAATGGCGATGGCTGACTAATCTGATATCTCGTTATCTCCGAGAAAGTGGTTATTTTGGTTGACAAATACTTACTATTTGGCATACTATTTTTCTTAGATTAATTGGATAACTGCACCCAGTTCTGTAAATCCTTGGAATAGGTGAGGATACAGAAGTTTTAATTTGTAGAGGAAGTACAGATCGATATATAGCCAAGCCAAGATTTCAATATAATATTAAGGGCCAGCCATAACAGAAGTATGCCAACATGGAATTGTAAACAGTGCAAGGCAACACTAGCGACCCGTCGAAAATGTCTCGTATTTCTCCAGGAGGCATTATAAATGACCAAAGATAGGTCTCCGGGGCAACATCCCATGAAACAACAACCAGAGAAAAAGTCCTCAGCCTTATATACCTCGTCGTACCCGCGATGTAAGCAGTCCTTCATACTCCCAATATACTAGAAATACTTTAATAAGCGTCACCTTTCTCATAATGCACCAATTCAAAGTATACACTCGCTGGCGACCCCTCTCGCCCACGGAGTCAAAAACAACTGAAATCCAACGCACACATAACCCACACGGCAATGGCCGAGTATCAATATCACTCACACCTTGTATGCGCTCCGCACTCGAGCGCCCCTGGAAAAGCGAAGCCGCCTTCACCAAGGCGTTCGAGGTCAACGACAATAACAAAGCCCTATTCGAAGCAGTGGTCGCACCAACACTACCTCATGTGCTGAACGGACGATCATGCAACTTCTTCGCTTACGGCCACTCCGGAAGTGGTAAATCTCACACCATTATCGGGTACGACTTCGAGAACCCGGACGAATTTGGGCTATGCTTAGCAGCCGCTCGATATCTCGACGAGACACTGGGGAGCCTCAACCGAGATATCAAGAGCCCAGCTGATGAGCTCGGCATTGGAGTTCGGATGTACGAGCTACGTAAAAATACAGCTTTCGATCTGCTCAATGGACGATGCAAATGCCATGTCCGTGAAGGTTATGATGGCAAGACACATATCCGTGGCGAGACCGAGGTCCTCGAAGAAGGCAAGGTTCGAGTCCGCCCGATAGTCACCAAAGCATGCTGGAGTTTCGATGACCTGCGTCAGGAGCTCATGGCCGGACTCAAGCTGAGAGCGACAGGGTCTTCGACAATCCATGACCAAAGCTCGCGCACACACGCCGTGTTGGAGCTGGAAATCGTAACAAGAGCACTTCTCGAGGCTCGTGATGTTGTTATCGAGCGACAATCGGAATTAGTACCAGTGGCAAAAAGTGCGACAGACATTTATCTCGAGGAGAATGCGAAGGGAATTATTCAAACTTCAGAGGGCAAATATGTTCCCAACCCGGACTACCAAATAGACCAGGCACGGATCGACGCTGCCGAAGCGAAGAAAGCAGAGTTCGAGTCCCATGTGCGCAAAGCTGAGGATGATGTTCAGAATGTCTTCCAATCATGCGGTCATTCCTGTCTCGGGGGAAATTTGGTTTTTGTCGATCTGGCTGGATCTGAGTACTATCACGACAAGACGACCTCTGCTCTTGCTCGGCCGAAGCAGACTCCACAGGAGCAACAGGAAGGTCGGCAGATCAACACAGACTTGCTGGCCTTGAAAGAAGTCATCCGAGCGCGAGCTTTAAAGCTGGCTCGCATTCCTTTCCGATCATCGCCCCTAACGATGGTTCTGCGGGATCACTTTCTGGGCTCAAATACGAGCGATAGTTATTCAGCCATGATTCTCACGGTGTCACCATCATCAGAGCAATATGCTGCTACCATGAATACGTTGAAGTACGGGAATCTCGTGGGAGTAGCTGGCGGAGAGAAGAAGTTAGCGATACGATAACGGGCCATCTGGTCATGGCTGAAGAAAATGATGGGAGAATCTCTACACTTTTGCCTAACTGTATAAGTTGCAGCTTTGACTGATCTGTATAAATTCAATGCGAGGCAAAGAAAAGAGGTGAAGTTTGAATGTGCTTATTGAATGGACCCTGTAGCCTTTCGATTTATAATAATGGTTGGCGGAACAAGAAATCTTCGGTTTACCCAGAGTTGCGTTGCCAGAAACCTCAAGGGTAGAGAGCAATTGGAATTCTTCCATTTGATTCTAATCTCATGGCTCTGTAGACTGGTTGTAAGTATTGATAGGGTAGCTATGACCACCTTCTCGTCTATTTCGACTTGCTACATCAACAACAGCTTCAGCCTGTTCCGGAGGAAGATGTGACACAACAGGCGCACCTTAGTGGTTAGCACGCTGCATTCTTTGTTCCCTACTTTGGTAAGAAGTACGCCTCGTTAGACTTTAGGTGATGACCCATATACGGTCACTCTCTGTGGTGAATGAGTCCAAGGGCCTAGAAGCCACAAGAAGGTCGGCGCTTCAGCTAGCTGTCAGATTGGGTCATACATGGTTTCATTCCCTCCTCGGCATAGTGACACAGGTGATATGCGTTTTTTCTTTCTCTAAGCGGTTGGATGACACGCAGTGCGACGAACATATATTGCCCACTGCATTATTCCAAACAGTTCAGACCAATCATCGAACGCTCTAGCTTCTTGTTCTTAATAGTAATTTGTCACGCACTATTTATTCCTCAAGCGGGAGATTATCCTGCTAGACAGTATGGTAGTCCAAGTCTGCGATGCTTGCGGGAATTTTCTCGATGACTCTCCTCAAGATATTTTATACTGTGAGCTGTGCGGAAAGTCGGCGAAGAGTGAGGCAACACTGCTGTTCAAAGTTACTGCCCATTTGCTAATTGTTATGTGCGGAAAGACAACATGAGCGGCCAAACACAGATATCTGTATCTGAAAATATTCCGTCGAAGCTTAGGAACAGGATGAAGTCATTCACTCAGAAGGTCTCGCGCGGGACCATCATCCTGGTCTCCCATTGAGATCGTTGAGATCGTGTGTCAAGTGTCCTAAGCAGGTGACATATACCCAGGTGCAATTAAGGAACGCCGATGAAGGGAGCACCATAGCTGCCATTGGAAACAGGTAAAGGGCTTAGTGTCTTGAAGCAACACCATGTAGTCACCAAGGCGAGCATATATAGGATGTTGTCTGTTTACTATCCTTCTTATCAAGGTATTTCTGGCAAAGGTCTCCGCCGACGAGGTTGATCCGAGATTATAAGTCCATGACATCGCACAAGAAAAAAGAGCGCTCGAAAAGAAGGTTAAATATCGAAATGGCATATACGTTGAATTGGACGAACGCGAAGCTCTTACCACAGCATCTGAAAGCATCATATCAGTCAAAACCCTGCTAAATGAATATAGAGTAGGGACTGGCGCTGTTCAATATTATGCTGAGTCGGCTTGATAAAGCAGCTAGAGCAAATCTTCTTCTACCAGAGTGACCTTAACTTTCATTCCCCAGCCATTTGGACCTCCGATCCAATTCTTCCTTTTACCGACCTTATGTATCTTCTTGAGGTTATTCTCTAATTCTTGTTTCAATCTGGTTGGATCAAACGCGACCTTCTGGAGCGAAACCTTTAACTCAATACCTTCTTTATTCTTGTGCTTTCCTAGATCGTTAGCCCACCGTGCCTCCGGTAGCACCCGAGGTCTAGATGGATAAATCGTTCCCGTGGGATACACACGGCTGATCACCAGGCCCAGTTTCCCCAAATATCGCATCCACCAGGCTTCTTCGGGAGTCAGAGGATCCCGAAGACTCTGCTTGAAATCCATCTCGCGAGGCGGCAGCTCCCCACCATATCTCTCTTGGAGCATCAAAGCCAGGCGCGCACGGTCTGTATGTGGTATACCATGCGCCTCCGCTAGCACCCCAGTGCTGGTACTGTACAGGGCAGCAGTGGGTGCCAATTCCTTGGACATAGCCGAGTGCGCATATAGGAAGTTCACAAATGCTTGCAACACATGTGCGCTTACAGCACTAGGGAAGGATTTCTCTTTTGTGGGGCTGGGGATGGACGAAAACGCCAGATAACCCATTGCCTGGGCTGAGGAACGGGCATATTTCATGGTTGCCACCTCCAACGGATCCTGCTGGCGGATGACGGGTAGGATATTGCGGAATAAAGTGCCTTCTCGGATGCCGCCCTGGCAGAAGTGAGCCTCTTTGATGCCATGGGGGACAGCCTTCGCAAGCACGTTCACGAGAAATGCGACCGAGGGGACCTGCTTTCGACGTCGATCAGAAACACGAAAGATCGTGTCCGCAGTCTTCGCAACTTTCTTTAATGCCTCCGTGTTCTCGAAGTCGTCCTTGCGTGGGGAGTACCCGTTGATGATGGATATCGGATAATACTCTCCTCGAATCTGATGAAGATACAAAAGGAGGTAGCCCCAACCACGGAATCCACCGCCGGAAAGATACATCTGAAAACCTCCATCCTCCTTCGCCCTATCAACAATATGCTCAGGAATCTCCAGATGTTCCAAATCGCTTTGAAATCTACTAGCCATCTCCTTGCGAAATTCCTCCTTTGCCTTGCATGCCTCCTCTTTACTTTTACCCTTCTTCAGGGCTTCCAACGCATGCGTCAGTGCAGCCGCTCCGTACGGAAAACTAATAGATCCCTTCGGACTGACATGCACATTCCCACCATGCGAAATAATCCAAGTCATTTGCATACTCCCGCCTCCCAGATCGATCGCCAGTCCCTCGATATCAGAGTATCCGCTCGCAATCCCCCAAGCACTAGCGACACCCTCCTCAGACTTAGGCAGAATATCCACAGGAATATGGGTCCGTCTCTGAATACTGTCAATGATCTCCGCCGAGTTGATCGCCTTCCGGGTAGCTTCCGTAGCAATAACACGCGTCTGAGATGCGGGTACACCAACGTCTAGACAAACAATTTGAAATCGGAGTATAGCGCTAACGACCACATCAATGACATCCTTCGGGATCGGAATCTGGTCACCAGTCTTCTGGTCATATGGGCATCGTAAAGGGAGATGTTGAAGCGGTGTGTGTATACTGTTGGAAGGATACGGCGTGTTGGTGGGGAGAGGTCTGTGATTGAGCATCGGATGCCGTTACTAGAGCCTAATATAAGATTGCGGGTTGGCTCGTAGGAAGGCTCTCTTCTTACCTGCCCATATCAACTATCCCACGGAGATGTCTCTTTTCGCCTATTCCCTGCCATTGTCGAGTATCGTCGCGGATAGGGTGCTGATGCGGATATCCGGGGACTGGGGCACCGTCTCCCATCTTTACGGCAGGGGAAGGATCGCGACTTGAAGAATTGCTTCATAGTATCCGACATGGGAACAAATTTTGGAGGCAATGATACGGTACAGAGTAGAATGACAATGATGTCATGACTTAGAAGAATGTTTTGCTTTCAGGCAATTCTTCAAACTGCAAAACTATATTAAAAAAGCTCTGTAAGCTATAGTATAAAACTTAACTGGCACCAATCAGTTGGTGTGCTCTTTATGATTGTTGCCAGATACTACAACGTCTTTCTTAGTGGACAGTCCCACATTAGCATTGAGGCATACATAATGAACACGGCGCATGGGCCTGGTGTATGACTAAATAATTCCTTTCCCAATCCATTGACGGAATAGGAGGGCTTGAGGGTACACTGTTGGGCTGGAGATACTGTGCGACCAAAATCTACAGTTGTCCGACCAAGCGTATGTAACTAAGAGCTCAACACAACGGCGAGAAGAATTAAAAGAGACACTTTGTAATGAGCAGGGTACCAGTTAACATTTAGCTCACCCGGGCATTAGGCGTCTCTGTCTTGGCTTAATGTTCCGTCAGCCGCCACGACCTGTCCGACTGTCATTCTTGCAGCTTGACTCGCCAAAGACTACCCGATATAGTCATCACGAGGAATTTTGAAGTAGTCGTGGCGGTGGCAGGGATGCAAATCCCTGAAGATATTCAGGATTCGGCCGACGCAGGACCATTTACTAGCCCTAGAATATTCGAAATAAGCCCTTGCACTCCTGCATGCAGGTGATGATTATGTGCACATACATACCTTTGTCTTTTGCTGTCCAAAGAATTTATTTTGTTACACCCGGCTGACTGCATGACCAACCAGCTTCCGAGTAGGAATCGAACAAGGATCAAAAAAGGACCTGTACGACTTCAAGTACATTCGATTGAGTAGCGTCTGGCATGGCCAATTACCCTCGCCCCTATCAGAGATGTGGATCAACGAGACTTGTACATGTCACGTGAAGGGACATAACATTACTATTGTGCCATATTCATTGTCCTACATACAACACCTGCTGTCCCCTTCGAATGTTTCATTTCTCCATATTGGGATGAACTCGCGCTTGGTTTAAGAACACAGCAGTCGGACCCTCACACGATTACAATCCGTGGAACCACATTGAAAGAAATTGGTTTGCGTCAGACCAGACAATACTCATTCCATCATTCAGCAAAAAACCTTGCCACCACAAGTTCCAGTACGGAATAGACACAATGAGTACAGTCAGAAATCCCAGCAAAGTGCAGCGACGGTCGAACCGGGCTACCGCTTTTATGAGATGAAACAACCTACTCAAAGAGACCTTGCCTGTTCCTAGTCTCTTTTCCACGGATATTCCACAATCCATGAGTGTGATGCAGAATATTACTGATCTTCATATCCTAATCTTTTTTAAGTTAAACCTTGGTTTCTGACATCATTGACTACAAATGAAGACAAATGAGTGGAACGGTACAATGAAGGTTGAAGACCCATCCATGGCTCGGTACATCCGGATTCCCTGCACGGCGGAGCACCGAACTAAGGCAAGCTAACAAAGCAGTCAATGGAATCATATAAAAGTAACCTATATAAGCAGGGAATATTCTCGGAGCCCAGCCGCACTTCCGCCATCTCCTGCTCCATCGGGTCAATAGCCAAACCTTCCCGTAAAATGGAAAAGAAACATACTTCGCAGTCCACCCTAATACTTGAAGATGTCCTTCCGGATGATATCCCCAAGATCTCCGAAGTATGGTTCCGCGCATTCAATTCACCATCTAATAAGGAGTTAATCCCCGATACTCCCGGTCTGCGCACGTGGTGGGACGACGCGAATTACTATGATCTTCTGCACAGGCCGTACCAAAAATACCTAAAAGTGGTCGACTCAACCCATCCCGACGCTATCGTCGCATACGGCAAATGGGATCTGGAGCCTAACGAATGCGTTAAACGATTTCCGCCGTGGCATACGGATTCAAACGCTAAGCTCTGTAATAAGTTTTTCGGGGGAATAGAGCAGCAGCGGAAGAGGTTGATGGGAGATCGCAAGCACTACTGTAGGTGATATCTCTTGGGTCACCGATGAGCACTCTAACCACCCCATGTAGATTTAGACATGCTGGCCACAAATCCCGACTACCAACGGCGAGGTGCCGCTTCCATGTTGGTGAAATGGGGGTGCGAGTTAGCAGACAGCAATGGGGCAGCAATCTACGTCGCTTCAAGTAAGGAGGGAGCTCCGCTGTATCAGAAGTGCGGCTTTGTGCTGCTAGAAGGCCTTGATGATACGCCAGATGGGGCTATTCCCATGATCCGGGAGCCGCACCCGATCAGCTAGGTCTCATATCACTCAATATCGGGCCTTCTGTATTGAAACTGAGCGAATACTTCTCATCCACATCCCTTGTCGTTGTATGGCTACACCCTCTAATTAGCATTAATTCATCGGTGGCCTCAATGCTGGACTGGCCGTTAGGATGAGAATCATATATCGTCTCTATTAGCTGCGTACGTCTCCGTCAAGGAAGAAACTTACCTTTGACTCTCACGCTCTAACCATGTGTAATCTTGATCTTGGTGGTCAATTTTCACGTTTTACTTTTTCTTTTCCGGTCGCGAGCACCGCCAACTCAGTCTTAGGAGACTTGAGATCACACTTTGTTTAGAATGTCAGATCTCATTCTAGGTGCTCAATACTTTTGGTGTGTAGTAGGGCAATGGGGAAATATATTTAACGGCACGTATTATTATTATTATTATTATTAATCAAGGTTTAGTGTCTATATAGATCCATTGGCTATGACAGACATATATCCTTAGGTAGTGGCCTAGGGCCACTGCCTCCAGGTGGTCCCTAGGGGCTCTACCAGCCCCCTCTATCGTTGGTATGTTCATTCTGGTCCTTTTCCTCGCCCGAGCCCGCCTATCTGCGCCAGTGCCTTTGGGCTATGCTCTCCTCGGTATTCATTACCAGCTGGGATTCACCTAAGTGTGTCTAGGTACCCCTCCCCATACTTTCTGCTTCCTCCACTAGTTCTAGGCCCCTAAGCTCATCCCTAGAGGCCTTGATTTAATGGCACGTAGATGCTGTAAGAATGTGGAGACAACACCAATGCCCCCTGGATAACGTTAGAGACTCTATCTGCCAATTAGAGTTCTGGTGAGGATCTTGATATTAAGGATATACTCTACCAATTACTTGGCTGAGCCGCTCGTGGAAAGAGAACGAATTGGATTGAATTGGAGCGTGCAAAACGAATACAAACTTGTTTCTATCCAATGAGATGAGTGGCACTCACGCGTGGCTGGACTAGTCCCAGTGAAGACTAGCCCCACATGGTCTAGAACTCTTTTTTCTTTATTTGGTGTGTATCAGGTGACTGCCCGTGATCTCCGTCAGGGACTGCAGAGTGACGTCGTCTTGTGTATCACTCTTTGCTAGCCTCAAAAAGGATTTTTTCCCTCTGTACTAATTCGTACAGCAGAATGTGGCAGGACCTATTCGCGACGGCTCTTGGTGAACCCTGTCAGCCTCATTCAATACCCAACCGTGTAACCCCCTCGAAACAAATTCTCTCACCATGACGGACCACTTCATTAGCTCTTCCTTTCGAGACCAGGATCCTGAGACCCGCGAGGCGATCTTGGCACAGCACCTCCACCCCCAGTTCACAGCCTCTCTCCAGGAAGAAACATTCCCTTCTTCGGAAGAGGCCGACGGAGGAGCGGAGGAGGCCACGGAGCCGCAGTCATCTCTCACACTTCAAGGAGGCGATATTCACCGTGACCTCTACCGAATCGAAGCCAAATCGAAGCAGGCAAAGTTAGATAAACGCTCGGCCAGCTTTTCCGTTGCCCCCAGAGAGCCGGAAGATGCAATCGAGGAGGGTGTTGCGGCTCTCGAGCCCGGTAGTTTCCGTCGCCATTACCTGCAACAACACAACAACGGCCACTTCGATTATCCCGGGGTGACCACCTCCTTCCTCGGTTTCCTAGACCTATATGGCAACTTTGCGGGCGAAGACTTGGCTGAGGAATCGTCGGTGACTAGCGAAGACCAGGACAGCAGGGCGTTGCCATCGGAGCAAACACCACTAGTACGAAGGTCCCTCAAGCGCTCGCGATCATCCCGACCGGGCGATGCGTCCAATACAAAGACCTTCTTTACACTCCTGAAGGCCTTCGTTGGCACAGGAATTATCTTCCTCCCAAAAGCGTTCCGTAATGGTGGCATCCTTTTTTCGTCCATTACCCTCGTGACGGTTGCGGCGATCACCACCCTATGCTTTCACCTCCTTCTCCAGTGTCGGCGACGGTATGGCGGCGGTTATGGCGATATTGGCGAGCGGATCGCTGGCCCATCACTTCGGTCCCTCATTCTAGCGTCCATTACGATTTCCCAACTCGGCTTTGTGTGTACCTGTTTTATCTTCACCGCGGAGAATATTCAGTCGTTCCTACGGGCGATGGCAATCGAGGTATCGACGGGTAGTCTAATCTTGCTTCAACTGCTCGTGCTCATCCCCTTGGCGTGGATCCGAAACATTTCCAAGCTGGGTCCAGTAGCATTGCTAGCCGACGTGTTCATTCTCCTGGGCTTGGGATACATCTACTGGTATGACATTGCGACTCTTGCAACGCGACCAGGAGTAGATCCTACGGTCGAGCTATTCAACCCCCAGTCGTTCACACTGACGATCGGCTCATCGATTTTCACATTCGAAGGGATCGGACTAGTCTTGCCGATCCAATCTTCAATGAAGAAGCCGCAACACTTTGACCGCCTCCTCTACATGGTCATGTTGATCATCACGACTCTCTTCACGGCGGTTGGTGCCCTGTCTTATGCCACGTTTGGCGAACGTACCCAGACAGAGATCTTCAGCAATTTCCCTCAAACCGACCGACTGGTCAATACGATCCAGTTCCTTTACTCTCTCGCGGTTCTCGTGGGGGCACCAATTCAGCTGTTTCCGGCTACTCGCATTATGGAGGGCAAGCTGTTTGGGCCTCAGTCCGGGAAGGGTGATACGTCAATTAAATGGAAGAAGAATATCTTCCGTTTGTGCCTCGTTTTATGCTGTGCCTTTGTTGCTACCATTGGTGCAGGGGACTTGGACAAGTTTGTATCGATCATTGGATCGTTTGCTTGTGTTCCGTTGGTATATATCTATCCAGCATACCTGCATTGGAAAGGTGTTGCTGAGACCCCATGGGAGAATCGTGGAGATATCGCTATGATGACTGTGGGGTTTGTATTCATGATTTACACGACCTTCGCCACACTGGCTGTTTGGGTGCAGGGCAACACGTAAGGGATTCTTGACACAAGGTTTGCTTCCATTGCTCTTGTTCGAAGGATACTCTAGATTGGGACTCATGTTTTATTCCGGCCCTCCATTACTATTTATGGCTACATACTACACGCAGGATTTCACACATGGCAACAAATCGAGCCTCAAAGCCGAAACGGACCAGAAAAGTGGAAAAGTGGATGTTATACTGTCAACCATATTAGATCTTATATTAGGCCGCAATGCCACTGTTTGCTCACCACAATACATTCTCAATGAACAGCTGTAGCTCTCATGGTTACTCCCATATACCCTCTGGGTGTCGCAAAGTAGACTAATAAATCACCCATACCCTCATCTCCCTATAGCTCATCGTGTCTCCCCTTATCCTGTCGAAAATCCTCCAAGTGAATGTTCCTCCACCATGGCACAGAGACAGTTCGAATAGAATTACTCCCACAATGAACCTCACCTCCGCCCACATGATGCGAATACCAATCATCAATATAGGTAACATGGTATCCAATCCGTCCATAGACCTCATTCGTCGCCTCGACCATGATGTCAACTCCACCAATAACAGGACTCCATGGGTTGGGAGACAAGTACTCCGTATCACTTAAGACAAGTCCATTAATCACCCCAGGATACAGGGCCGCCCCATGGTTCTCACTGCAGTTACGTTCGGGCGATATCCCCTCGTCAGGACCGCTGCATACACCCGTCTCGAACACGCTCGGCACCTTGTAGATATCGCTGTCAGGGATACCCGTTTCCTGCTGTAGAACCTCCCTAACCCGCTCGATGCGCTCCGTAAACATATCATTCTTCTTCACAAACTCCGGTATCGCAAGCAACTCACTGATACTGCCCCCAGGCACATAAGCATCCGGCGGGCCAAACGGAGGACGCGTGGCATTCTTCCGCGAAAAAGCAGGAACATCACCATGACCATCCCGCACAGCCTTCTTCAAAATCTCAATTCCGCCAACCGGATCAGCAACGAAAAGCACCCAACCATGCCGACTATTCTTCGCCGGCAGAAACTGAATAAACTCATCCACATGCCCCACAGCCAGCCAGTCAGCGTCCAGTATAAGCGGGTCCTGGACCTCCTGAGCCCGCATATAATCGTAAATATGAGGCTCCAGCGGCCCATGCGCGCCCTGGATAACGCGCCCAGCCGGATAGGATTTCTCCCTCAGTGTATACGGCGGGATAGTCTCCAGATTCCCCATCGAATTCACTTCATCCCGGATACCGACAAATCCGTACACAGCGCCCCGACCCGTCGTCCGCAGGTATTCGAAGACCTGTCGTCCGGCGACCCGGGAAGGCTGAGCCGAGCGGACCATCACCTGGAGCGTGATAAGACCATCGGGTCCAGGCATGCTGGTATACCCCGGTTCAACGATATCCTGGGTCCAGACATCGTCCGACCCAGAGAAGAGAAATAGAGGCTTGTTAACACCCGTACCAGTAATAGCCACTTGCAAATCAGCCACGAACTTCCGCTGCACAGGAGTAACAGATTCATTCCCGGCCGTGGTTAGAAACAGCTCCGCAGGTTGCAGATGATGATGCGTCAGCACAGGCGCAACTCGTAGCCGAACGAAATCTTGGAATCGCTGCCGACCATTCTGGACCTGAAACTGAACCTCGACGCGTCCATCCCAACCCAGCGGTCGCCGGGTATCCCGCGCATCGATCCCCAGTTCCAGACCCTGTTTCAGCTGTTTGCCCGAAAACTTGTGGTCGTTTTCCGTGATCAGCCAGTGCGTTCCCTCGCGACGGAAGATCCGGACATTCCGCCGGGAAATTTCCCGTTGAATGGCTACTGTTCCCCAGGCCCCGAGGTCTAAACCGGGTAATGGCACTGTTTTGAGGCGAGCGAGGTACTGGGGAGATCGTTGAATGTCATCTGATGCATCGTTACAAGCGGCCAATGCTTCATTGGATAGCGGTGGGCCTTCTAAGGCGAGCTTGGAACAGCGGCGATCAGTGTCCCCTATGTTGGGTAGGAAGATCGCGCCAGCTGTGTTGGACCATGAGAGTTTGTCTTTGAGATCTGTGGGACCGGTGAGATCGACTGTGCCGTCTCGGTTGCTGTCGGCTCGGATGTCTGCCTGCAGGGCGAGGCATGCGCTGCAGAGTGCGAGATAGGTTACTGGGTTGGAGTGTTAGTTGGATATCTAAGGGATATGTTAGTTTACGGGGTACATACCGAGAATTGAACTTAAATTATGAGACTGGGCCATTGGGACGTGTAACCGGACCAGGTTCACTGCTTGAATGGCTAGGGTTGGGCATCAGTAACGGAAACCCGACCTTGTAGATCGCTAGTTCTGGGAAGAGGTCAAACCGGTGCGGGGTAATAATAGATGCTAGTTAATCTTAATCCTATCGTTGGATGAGATATTTTGCCACTATTCGACAAGGTTTAGAAATGTGGTGGAACCCTAACTCATGATCTTAGGTTACATGTAGGCTGGTAGATCATCTTCCATACATACACTTAAGGACGATTCCGGTCCTATATTCAAATCGCGATGGGGATCATCATGCAGTACATCATGCATATCTCTTTCTTTACACGGCATCGCATGAATATATGGAAGCTAATGCCAACTATCTTCAGTAGCCTGGACATATCCACCTTCATGGTGGCCGCCGGATCCACCACCCTGGGGGCTCACCCTATCCTCCGCCATACTGATGACCATGGTCACCCCATGGTGACGATCGGGGTGCTCCTGATGATAATTCCCAGAGTGAAGATAATGATGACAAGGATCCTCCCGGGAACCATTTCTCACTTCCTCCTCTCTATCAGAAACGCTCGAGACACGAGCCAAAGCTCCCCGCAACGGAATGTTTTTGTTGCTCACAACCAGGAATGCATTCGTAGCCCAAGTGAGGTCAGCATCCTTCCGGAAAAGATAACAGTTGGTTGATCCTCCATGGTGGAACATGCCAATCTCCTGGCCTTTGGTCAAGGTATCATTTTTGTTGACAGTAACCTCACAAGTACGTCTGCCATTCCCACCTCGACGATACACATCAAACCAATCGGTTGCGGCGCCTCAATAAAGATAAGTGTACGCGTCGCGAACATGCGTGATATAGCCCTACGCGTGATCAGGCGCAGCCGGATCCGGACCCTCAAGGTTCATGAAAACCGTAATCGTAGGTTCGGAGAACATAGTTCCGTTAATCACTTTAATTTTTCTTGACAATCCCATTGACCGGAGAATGCCAGCGATGATAGGACGTAGCGCTCAAAAAATCCTGTTAGACGGTGCCGTCGACAAACAGGGGTGCTTCTTCCTCGTTATTGAGTACCCCAAACACTGAATACGACTGGCCTTTCAACTAGAAGGTGTCGTAATCCTTCACGTTGGACTGAAGTGCAAACGGTTTCGATTCGCATGCACTGACCACTCAGGTGTCATCTTTAGGTGCATAGACAGGGCGCAGCTTATCGTAGTCCGCAAATTTGCGGGTAAAAGAGTTATCCCAAGACCTAAAGCCCCAGTGCTTTGCCATCGTCCTTGCTATGCCCGAAGAACTCCTCGAAATTGTGCCAGTTTTCCGGGTCGAGGTTGGTGTCATCCTCGATCACCTTGCGTGCTTCTGGCGAAAGCCACCCGTTCAGCCCTTCGGTGAGCACGCTTGCAGAGGCGGATGTGGACAGGAAATTGTCCTTCCAGTAATCCAGGATGAAGACCGACGTGGTATTGATCAACGTTCCACTGAGGTGGGCGAAGTCCCGGACCTGCTTGGTGCCCGTGGGATCGCTGTATGGGGGCTTGTCAGGCACTTCGGTTAGCATGGCGGACACGAACATCCGAAGATCAGGAGAAAAGGTAGCTTTGAAATCTTTGATGATGGGTGCAACTCGAGTTTGGCTTTGGACTGTGCGTCTGAAACCTTTCGAACAAACTTGAGGACTGTGTCCGAGTTAGCCATCCACCAATTCGATGGGTGCGACCGTGATGGTAAGGCTAATGGGAGGTGAACAGGCAATCCGCTAGTCATGTTTACAATGATGTTGTAGGATGAGTAGTTCAATGCTTGAAGATTTGTTTCATGATATTCCTTACACGCAGCAGCTGGGTCTCTTTTATCCTATTCCTGACCTCCATTAGCAAATCCAGACATACGTATAATATATGGATCATTGTAACGGCTTGGCCTCGCCTCAGGACCTCAGTGGCGATTCCAACAGCTAACGCCTCAACTCCTGCACTGTGTTGACCAGCTGAAACCTGAGCTGCATATGGCCGTATCAAATGACGCGTTCGATCGCAAGATAAGCCAAGGCGTAATGGGGTGGGGAACATCATTTCCAGCACGTCAACATGTCTAGGTCACAGAGCAACAGGTGACACGCACAGTTTGTGCTGAGTGCGATTCGAGACATTTAGCGTGGTGTATTTTAATTAGAAGAACGCGCAACCAGCAAAAGGACCATGCATCATATGTGCAGGGTACTCGGATAGACTGCACTCTGACTACTCTTGCCACTTCAGCACATCACCCCACAGAAAGGTCTCCAGCAATCTGCAGGCAAGCCGCGGAATCACGTAAGATATTACAGGTATTTTGGCACGGAATGTAAATATAGTGAATTAAGTGATGTGCATGAGGCACAGAAATGAACAATCATCATATCCGTCGTCGACTATCCAATTTCGTTGCCGCCTGGACTGTCATAGTTCGCCTTGCAGATACTCATCTTCAGTTAAGGCTTAATAACACCCATTGTGATTCGAGCCCTGCTCGCGTAGTTGTCATATGGCCTTTCTCTCTTTATCTTCAATATTCAATGACATGCGGGCTACAAACTCTCTTTATCCCTTTTGTTGGAAACAACTTCTAGTCGGCCAATTAAAACCCTGAGGACTATTAAGTAGAGCGGGATAGTCATGGCCAGCAGCCTACTCCTTTGTCCTCATTATTTTCAATTAACCTTTCAATATCATGGAACGAATAGCTGGAGAATCGCTACTATTGATGTGGCCATAGTTGGACCTTCGGAAAAAGAGGGAATCGTAGCGAGCCTACGGAGGGATTTCAACGAGCTCCGACATTTAACACCCCCGGACTATTACGGCAGCATAGGGTTTCGACCTTCCGTCCAAGGTTTATTCTGGTCACCTCATCCGAATCTGGATCCGGCCCTTTGTGGTCCATTTACCTCGGAAGAGGCTTTGATGGAGGGAATGACACGCGGACTTTGGAAGGCTGATAGTGACACGTACAAAGGAGACTTCTTTCGTCAATGCTTCCCTCATATCTTTGGAAAGTATGGCCCGGTGTTCATGCACGGTGACCTTTCACTGCAGAATATCATGGTTCAAAGGGCAGATCAAGATACAGGGAAGAGCCTACGGGTCACTGTCATTGACTGGGAAGGTGCTGGCTGGTATCCACCTACTGGGAGTTCGGTCATGCTGTATACAATGGGTTACAGCATAAGAATGACTGGTGCCTCTGGCTTGAGAAGGTGTTAGAACCGTATTATCTGCAAGCTGGCTGGTTGGTACTCATAAACGTCTCTGTGTTCTAGGCTGCAACAGGTGGAGGCTAAGAACTTCGGACGAGCCACAGTCCGCAGATAATTACTTCACTGCTTACAAAAGAGCAGGTGATCTAATGAAAAAAAGTAATTATTGAAAGATTCCGCTTTGCTTTTGGTCTTTTTCTCAGATAATAGTCTATAACAACTGCTTTGACTTGGCGTAATTCGCAAACTACTGAGCACATAGTAGACATTGATTAATCCTTTTCAAGCATAAACTAATATTTTGTTCAGATCAGTATATTTTAAAGTGGGGATTGAAAATGCATCCATTGCTGTTGGACTCGGTAGTTAAAGTATTCAATGAGGAGGCCCGATTATCATAGCTGTGGTATACTATATCATCCTAGCATAAGGCTAGACCAATGGCACAACTCGACGTGTTCCTCATCATAGGAACTCCCAACAACTATGAAAGATGTGATGTGATATTCACAATACCCACTACGTAGACGATATGAATGCTAGTATTTGTCGGTAGTCACCATATACTCTTTAGCATAGTATGGGTAATAGATTAATGTTACACGGTGACGTTCATGTCCACTGTACACCATCTGTATTGGCCATTTCAGAATACAAGCAGCATGTCAACCGCAAAATGGAAATATGGCTTTCAGCCAGACCCACACCTATTGCATGTTACTTATGCTTTGGTCGCCTTTGCTTTTGGCTTCATCCATATTCGAAAGTATTCAAGTAGCCATTGCTAGTGAAGTTTTCAAACTATTTCCCCAGCATTATGTGTACCGGACGCTGGGCGGGTCGGATGTCTAGGTAGGCCAAGGGGCTACAACGGTAGACTAAGTAGATTTTTATCACTGCGATGTATGCGTCCAAAGCCATAAGATGACCTGCCAATTTTTAGGATAGACATTAGATATCATATTACCATATACAAGAAACATAGTTTAATACCACCTCCCCAACCAGCTCTGCCCTCTCGATAATCGCCGATACTCTTCGAGAGCCGGACTCACGGGCTTGGGAGATTCATCGTCCATAGACACTTTCGACATCGAAATGATCGGGGTGTTTTCTTCCGCCTTAGTCCTGATGTAATAATGCTCATCGTCCTCTTCCATGCCCACGTACCATTTCTCCTTGAAATGAGGACCGTGAGGGCCGGCACCACAAGAACCCTCCAATCGAGATGTAGCCGGACTGTTGATGGCCAATGCAAAGAGGTTCTGCGGCTCGGTAAAGTCGGTAAGCTGCCTGCCTCGCTCAAATAACAAGTATCCGAGACACAGTGCACTGGTGAAAAATGTGAGAGCCAGCACAGGGTAGAATATGCCTTGCCATTCTTCCGTTCCGCTTGACTGGTATACCACAATGCTCATCGAGGCGTTGAAGTACTGGACTTCGGGCTCGGGGATGGAAGCATTGCTATGGTTCCAGAAATGAACAAATGGTGCGTTTTCTGTGCCCATGACCAAAGTGCTTCCGGCCATGACCGCCAATGCCTCTGCTAGAGACGGCAGATCAGGATCGAGCGAAAGGTTGGATGGGATGAGCTGCATCAACAACCGTGCGTTACTGGCCGCACCGTCATTGATGCCCGCATTCAAACTGAGGGAATTCGCCCATTCCGATGCAATGTTTTTCCAGTCTTCGCTCCATATGCCGTCTGGAGCGTCCGGATGCCGCTGGTCATACTGCAATTGGTTCCCCGCCCTCTCACAGTCTGTTGAGAAGCGCGCGCCGCTGGCCGACGCGGTATAGTTCACTGAGCAGTGAGGAGTCTGCTTCGCCTTCAATGAGCATAGTACGTACTTGGATGCTTTACCATCCGGGGCTGCTCCTAACAGATAAACCGACTTGTGATAATTCATCGTCCCATTGACGATGGTGTTGTAGTCCTTGGGGAGCTTGCCGAAGATTGGCGGATTACTGTTTTTACTGATATACTTCGGTCCCCACTCAAAGAGATCGTCGACAACAGTGCGGTTAAGCTTCGCATCAGGCCATTGGGGCATACCCGGTAAGGTGTGGTTGATCCATTGTTCTAATACAAACTTACGGCCAGGCCACTGGTTATAGACCAACGGTTTCAATTCATCTTTTGTCATCCCTACACAAAGCACGTTTACCGCAGGGGTCGGGACAGAAGCAATCAGTTCGAAGTTTCCCTCAGATGAATTCTGGGGCGCCTTAACCTCATTGGCTGGGTTCTTCACGGCGCCCAGAATCCCCGCATGCGGCATCGCAGCTGTTATGTTCAGTACCATTCGCCCATGGCGCAAGGACAGCTCGGTCATGTTGCTCCGATCGATCCAGCTCCCAACGAGGGTTGTATTGTCGTGTATTGACCCGAGAGGAGGAGGTCGTTCTTCGAGTGTTGTGGAGGCAGATTCGTGGTTCTTTACCATTTTGCTCCATCCATTGAGATAAGCAACGTAGTTGTGGTATGCCTGCCCGACATGTTGCATTTGGAGGCATGTTGAGTTTCGAAACTCCGGATCCGACGCGTTGAGTATTGGCGTTGCGCAGTGTGCACCAAGGTAAACCGGATTGAAGAAATTGGTGGACACATTGCCCATCAGTGTTCTGTCCAAGCGCGGTCCCATAAGTAGCTTCGGTGATACTGTATCGAGCATACCCCGTCAGTCAGAATAACCTCCGCGATTTGGGCCAAACTATTCTAGAATTCTTGTACTCACCTAACGCCTCAGCAGCGGTAGTATACAGCATCGCAACGATGGTCGCCGTAAGCGTCATTGCACCTAGCACCGTCAACGCCGAATAGCGCAACGTCTCCCAATGAACGATCATAGAACCCGGCTGCATGATCCACGTTCGCATGTTCATGTCAGAAATGGTGATGCCGCGGGATCCTTTCTGCAATGCCTTTCGACTCAAGAACTGCCCGAGAAAGGCGACAAAAACCGTGACGTACGACAATTCAATCGTCTTCGCAAATATCGCACTCAGTAGATTTGCAGACGAGGCAGACAAATTACCACCGACGCCGATATAGGTGTTCCACCGCGGCTTCCAACAGGCGATGACGAGGTATATGCCCGAAACCACGGTCGCATAAACCGCTAATATTAAAATCGTAATGGGAACCCATTGATACCATCGTTGGGCAATCGAATCCTTGTGAGGACATCTAACGCCATGATGTTCGCCGTCGATAAGAGGTGTTTTCGAAGTGTGCGACCGCGGCGTTTGCTGGTCTGAATACTGTGGAGAGCGAAATTCTCCGCCGGGATGCGCCTCATGCACCTCTTCAGTGAAGTGGATAGACGCAGGTCTTCGCTTCAGATTGTTGATTCCTAAGCCAAACGGTTGAGGGCCTTCGTTGTGGGAAGTTATGTCCTGCTCCTGGTGGGAGGGAGCGCGCTCATAGCGGATGTGAGCACGGTCGGTCTGACCAAACGGGCTCCAAGAAGTTTCCGCTCGGTCGGGATCGGAGAAAGATAAGCTGGAGAGACGGTATTCTTCTCTTTGATCCAAAGGCATGGTGCCCAGCGATCGAGACACGGTGGTCGATGAAGACCTTCATTTGCGTAAGAGAAAATGCACGCGGACAGCTTCCGTTGAACAAGTTAGTGATTTATGTATTCACTGCGCCATCACCAGGGAGGGGCGGCAGCTCCTCCGTCTCTCGAGCTACAGGTGGTACGAATTATTAGTGAAGGAGTCCAGCCGCAATTCGTTCGGCGACAGGTCTGTAAAATCAACAGGGTTCACCGGTGGATCTCTGCCCAAACGGTCTGGAATCCCGACATAGCTGGTCTTTTCCACCAATAATTACGCCTCACGAGTCAGAGGGTTGTTGGTTGCCAAGAGGGCCGTTCATATTAATAGACTAGCGTTGTTTACACCGTACATACAAACACCCGTCCCCAAGGTCTGATCCTGCACTGAGAGACGTTAGGATTGGCTTTGAAGGGGGGGGGAAACGGAGGTGGTCTTAGGGTTATCAAGGTCAGATGCCTTTTCTCTGTATGCCTGGATAGGCAACCAAGAGACCACATCAGGATGTCAATCATGTAGGCTGATGTAAATTCGGAGCCTGAGCTCATAATTCCTGTACCAATTTGGAAATTTAATAATATCTGACATGCAGAAATTGACTCCACCTTTACCGGAGCCACCAATCCCGTCACACTTCCCATCTTACCAGGTAAGCAGCCACTTCGGAAGAGGTTAGGATTAGCATTGGAGGAGGCTCAAATCGGTCTGGAACTCTACAAATATTATCTAATTTATTTCAACGGCAACCAGGACGCGTTATCTATAGCATATTCGTATATGTGTGGCCTTCACCCGCCATGGCTGTAAAATGCGTCCTTTATTCCGAGAAAAAAGCAACATGTGTTCGTTCGCAGTCCATCGAGAAGAGCTTGTCATGGCATGCATTTACTAACCCCATGCATTTGCCCTAAGACAACAAAAAGAAATATTCCAAATCAACGTCTGATGACCCGGTAGGTTGTACAACACGAGTGTCTCTAATATCGACATGTTCCGACCTTGCCATGTTGGCCCCCATTTTCAGGAGACTCCTTTCAAACCGAAGAATATAGAATTAGTCTGGGTTGTAACAAGACTACCAAGCCTCCGCACAGGTCTCATTTAGCTGAACAGGGCGGGCTTTCTAAGAACCGCATGAAGGTTAGTCTCCGGGAACTCTGTGGGTCTGATGTTGTTCGGGAAGGGGCTAGGCTACAATATGGAAATGAAAAAAAAAAACCTAGCTGGTCCCTATCAGGCGGCTTGTTTACCGCAAAGGGCGACGCACTGAGGGGTTCTTTGTGTTAAGGTCAGCTTGCAGACCAATCATCCCACACCATGGATGGCCTATAAGCCTTTTGAAAGGCCTATGGAGTAGCTATATTGGTAAACGACATTCTGGATTGCAAGAATCCTGGTTGTCGGCCTATGGAAAACATCGGTTCTACGCTACGGCGGAAATGCCGGGTCGTATATCAGTGGTGGAAATAAAGAGATTTTTAATACCGTCAGAGCGGTTTCTTCATACACTGAGAAATATTGGTTACATATGGAGTGTAAGGCAATTGTTCAGCCTACGGAGTACGTAAATGGAGGCCCTGTGTGAGGCATTTTAAGGATGATGTGGCCTATGCCATATTACAAAAGTCGCAAGATGTGGGGGAAGGCCTGGAAAAGAGCGAGTAAAGGAAAAACTTGATGAAGAATGCCTATATCTGGAAAGAGTGTGGTGGGTTACGGCCGACTATATTGTGGAGGATAATGCACTGAATAAGCACTAACCTAATTGCAAGCTTGTGCCTTTTCATAGAAAGTACTACTGTATTCCCAAGCGGGACATGGAATATATACAACAATTACCATGGTGGGTATGCAACAAAGTCATAAGACGTCAGCGCCAGCTGTAGTTCTCGTATATCCAGTCCGCGGAGTCCTCTGAACTATCTCTCTTATGGCACCGAGCGTCAGCCCGTCCCAGTTGGGACTCTAGTTATTCTCAACCAAGTGTGTTAGAGGCTGCAATGTGTCCCACACTTTGCAAATCCCTGGTCACGTTACACAGCCTTAGCCTAGGCCTCAGTAACAACTTTCAAGATATTTGGTTGAGACCCCTCGGGAATGACAATTCAGAGCAGTGTCGGTGCCAAGTAGTGATTCTTACAATGCATGTATAAGGCCCGGTGAATATGGAATCTATGAGCCCAGGAAGAGTCAATTACGCCGTGGCAATTGGTAACCTATACTACTCATAAGGCAAAGTCTCCTAGCAAACGCTGTAATATTCGGTTCTAGTTAGATGAAATTGTGATTCGTGTCTATTCGTGCCCTTCTCGTCTGACAAATGGTGCAAAGCAGTATACAGTCATCTGCCAAGAAAATTGCCAAATGCGCAACCACATCTCCAAGGATATACTTGCGTACCGTAACCTGATAACTTAATCTTTGGTGACTTTCTTGCGCATTGGTATCATCTTTCCTCTTCCCATTGATCTGGCTCTCTATCTTAACGCTCATACGCAAGCATGAATATAGTATTGAATAAACCCTAGGGACAAGGACAACTATCAAGGGACTAAAGGAGCGACTCATCAAGGTCATGATATGTTGGTCTTTCGCAATGTTTTGAGAAGAGTTGCTCAGTGCTTTATATCCGCAATAAAAGCCTTGGCCGTCTAGGTCGGCCGTCTAGGTCGGCCACATTCTATTTGTTAGCGACTACCTATGGATGTAACTACTCCGTATTTCGAATAGTATCGCTGAAACATGTAGCAAGGCTCGACTAAGCAAGTCTTCACAGGATTGGCTCTTGTCGAATCTTTCAGCAACTAGCTAGCTGTCAAACGCTAGGGCTATCATCAAGTCAAACGTAACTTTAGTGACAGGCCGGCAGTGCATTGTTATTATCTATGTTTATAAATAGCCCATACATCTGTATGAGCTCAGAAACAAAGAGAATCAAGGACACACTGTAAAATCTTTGACGTTAACGTTCTTAACCCCGTTATTTATTGACCGGGGACGTGTCCATAAAGACCCAGAGGTCTAGGGCTTCGTGTACATATAGACTCATCTACTAAGGCCCTTGCGGGATACTGTTTCTAATATTCCAGCAGGTCGAGCATTGTAATTCCCTAATAAAAACTGCGTCCATGATACTGATTTCCCACTGCAGATTCATTGCAAGCCCCTACCATTTTCCAAACTTATCCTTGTGTATAGCAAGAGTGAGATTGCACGTATAATTAACAATGATGCTCACTCTTGTCTTTACAAAAGATACTGACGCCCAGCGTATCGCTGACATAATAGTGCGGCCTTCCGTGGGAATGCCATGGGCTTGAAAGATCTGAAATGCAAAATCATTCTTATTCGAGATGAAAAGGATACAGTTATCAGTTTGCATGGCGGAGTCTCCCTAGCGGCAAGCCCACTCGAAGAATTTTCCGGCCATCCAAGACTACGACAGAACTTAAGCGGACCTCGTGAAAGAGTTAATTTAAGATATTTATTCCATTTCCAAATTAATATTGAACTGATATAATGTACAACAGATCACTTTCAAAAATCCTTTGCTAGAATGCTTGTCTTCTGGTTTTCAGCGTTCGGATCACCCCCACCTGCGCCAGCTTCTCGACCATATTATACAACAGAAAGTGGCATCCCCGGCGTACGATCATGCTGATGCTCACTGGATATTGTTCTACCATCTGCGTAACCGGCGATTCGTAGGACACCCGTCCCAAGGGAATAGTGAAGTCTGCACAGCTACAGAATATTAGCCCACATTATAGTCAAAATAGAGTGAACTTACCCAAAGACATAACAAATTGTAGCACAGTATAGAGCCGCCCCATCGGAGAGTCTCCCCAGATATGTAGCATTTGGACTCTCATTCAGATCTTCTCGCGAAAGCTCGGTAGTCCACTAGTGCCATGGTCGCAGACCACCAATGAGTCCGAGCAAGACAGGGACGTCTCATGCAGCACGTTCTTTTCAAACCAGTCAACAGCAGTTCTTTTGTCCTTCAGAGAGCGGTTGTATGCTGGCTGATTGATGGTGCTAGCGTTGAACATCGTCGTCCACTCTCGGCGCCATTGAGGGTCCACGGGAGGAAAGCGCCCTTGGTAACGGCTCGCCCATGCGGAGATGAGAGGTTCAGCGACAGCGACATGCGAAGACCAGAGAGTCATGGTAGCTACCGATAACATCAAGTGCTCTACGCTATCTTTAGCATTCGGATAAATAGAGCCGTTGAGCATTGTGGCGCTGAAGTTTGTATGTTTCACTGTCATGTTGAAAACATTTGCAATTCTAGTGACGGTGGAATCAAAGATCTTCTGAGCTACCGGATTGGCCATTGGAAAGTACTCATCCGGGTACATCACCTGGGTAGGGAAGGCCATCGTGTCCGGCACCGACAGCTGAGATAACCCGGTGATAGACTCTTGCTGGTGAAGCTCAGGGGCATACCATGCCTTGGCAGACTTAGACCATTCGACTGGATCACGCGAGAATACACCAGCTATGTCCATGGCCCAATTTTGAGCGATCGTGCCCTCCAATGTTATCATGCCCTGACTAGGTCGGTTACCGTAGGTCCCTGATACAGCTGCTGGGCGACGCATGGAGACACCACTGTCACTTCCGATTGCCGCATCCAGCCAGTTATATGCAGCGAGGGGGCATCCTCTACCTGACGGCGATGAAGCACAGGTGAGGTAACCATCGCCCCTCGGATTGCACGGGTGCTATTCATCGGTCCAATCCCACGGGCTCGCGCCAGATCCAAACTGTGCCAGCTTGTATGTTCCCACTAAAACTGCACCGAGGTCCACCAGTCGCTGAATCGCAGGTGCAGCCTTGTTGGCAATAGGCGTGATCTCAACCCACGCTTGGCTGCCGCCCGATGTCTGTAGCCCTCTGATATCAAACAGATCCTTGACTGCCACCCGCCTGCCGGCTAATGGCCGCGGGTCCGCCCATGAATGAATCCGAACTTGGTACAGGTATGATAGGCGCCCACAGTTTCGATGACATTGATTCGAGTGCTGCATAAGTGCTTGTGTTATCATTTAATGGATATGCCCCGGTGATGAAGTCGCGGTACGTGTCCAGATATAATCGATAGGTGTTCAAAAGACTGATCGTGTCATTCGACCTCACGGCAGTGTATGGACCAGATACCAACGGACTTTTAGAGGTGCGCTGCGCCGGTACTGTTGTGCCTCCAGGGCTCTTGAAAACACTAGAGTCAAGGTAGACAGTCTCAGTACCGGTACTAACAAGGTACTCCAAGGCTGCAGCGTCGATCCTGGTATTCGGGGCCGTCGAGGAGAGATAGACAGAGCCTAAAAATTGGCAACAATAACCGTAATTGTAGTTAATGTACCAATCGTATGTGTCTCGGCGACTTCAGAGTTGACGACCTTCAATGTCCCCTGAGGATGGTTTCCGTTGGCAAAGTAATTGGTTTCACCCAATCTGTAGACGGTACCTCCAGGAGATGTCTGTTGCACATATAGTGTAGCAAGAGGGCTTGCGGCGGCTGTCGTGATAGCCGAGCCAAATGCAAGAACTTCAACGGATAGCTGTTTCCATGACTTCATGTTGTGCATGGTAAGTTACAGATTGACTGCCTCTGCTTATATGCCAACCCTACCCAGTTCTTTAGGGGAGATTGAGCCTTGAATCTAAGCGAGGGTCTCAGCCACCATATGTACGTGTCTCCGATGTCTCAAACTGAGACGTCTGATTGCAGTTCGGCGAGAGGTGAAAAGTTTCCGAGAAACCGTAATCTCCTAACCCATCAATCTATACCATAAGATATTCACATATTAAAGCCATCTCTTTCTAAATGGTCAATCTTTTAGTTAGTTGTGTAAGTCAGCCTAGAGTGAAAGCGATATATAAAAGGGGTATATGATCATCCATCAGTGCTACTTCACACATCGAGGCGAAGTATGCTACTGTTGAACAGGGTCTAGTGCAATTTATGGATCAGGAAATGTCGATCACGGTTTGCGCTGACATCATTTGATATTGAAAGAGGTTATAAAAACTTCTATCCTTGACCGTCGACTCCATCTCATCAAGTAAAAAGTGAGGTAATTTGACGTGACTCAGCATCATCAAATAGAGATCAGTGCCCTGATCCCAAAATAGGGCCCCACAGAATCTATCGTTTATCTCCATGTTCAATACAACTCGCAAGCGGTGTGCTCCATTGTCTTGCTCGAGATGCCCTACCTGGTCCTGTTGTCGCACAAAAATACTAAGCAACCGGGCTGACGCTCTTGGAACACCTCAACTGCACTGTCATTTACTGACACAATGATTAGGCAGAAACTGCGAGGCAAACTCGGGAGTTCGCTTGTTGAATTCTTATTACCCCATAGCGATGTCCTTGCAATTTTAATTCCAGTTTGTTGAGCCGAGTTCCCGTTTCTATGTAACCCTTCATTGTCATTTGTGGCTTTGTTTTGTCATTCGGTAGACGTCAATGATCAGGCGCATGTTTTTTGGAATTACCTGCGCTATTAAGCCGTTCCATGGGTATATCATAATTCCTCGTGTGCTACTCATAGTTTGGCTTTTGATTTGATATCTTTCATCGCAGAATTTACCGTTAGGACTCCTTTATGTTCACGTGGCTAGGTTATGTTTGCTCAAGTGATTACTGATCCGATATAGTCCCACGTTGTCATAGTTGCTTTCTCTTTTGGCCGGCCAAGTCGCCAATGTCGGATCTTCATTCATCTCAATACTAAAATCAGCGACCGTGTGTTTCAGGTTTTCAGCTTATAGGAGATTAACTATACCTTATCCACAGATCAGATCGTCAATTGCCCAACAAGCATTGATGACATTTAGTTCGAAAGGTGAGGTAATCGCATCTATTATGGCTCCTCATCTCTGAATTTAATATGGCATTAGGGATATTAAAATCTTCTGGAAGCCCTTCCTGAGACCAAGGTGTCAGTTCCTCCGTATATTATACAATTGACAAAGCATATCATACACTAGATAGTCAGTGTTGCTGACGGACACAATCACGATAAACGCTAGACTCTGATTATGTGTTTGTGTGGCATATTTCCATGCTGATTGACACATAAGGACCAAAAAATGCTGATATTCAGGTACTGGCATGTGAAATGTCCTATGGTTGGCTATACATGGACTAAGAGAATGTTAGTCTTATCATGTCTGGCACAGTTGCTCTCTAGTCCACCTATCGCATGAACTGTTTCGAAGTCCTAAGTGGGCCTTTTCTGCCATTCCTCGGCACCCGTTGATGCTAGTGTTCTAGAGGAGCCTCCTACCGTCGGGGCTTGTCGTGCTCGGCACTTTTGCGAATGCATATATTGGTCTATTGCTAGTCAAGATCCTCACTCCGGTAGGGCTTCACCGGCGGTAGCATTTTGAGCGTAGACCGGAGGCTGGAAGAAACTTGAAGACAATTGCCAGTGGCTATTTATGTTCGCTTGCATATCTATATAACCATGAAGCATTAGTAGCACATATGCATTCTGAACTTTCGCAGACACACGTGCGACTTTGATTTGAATATGAACTAAGAGACTCATTCGATAGGGCTCTGTGTGAGGATCCCGAGAGGGGTAAGAGCTTCTCACTCTTTGCTGTACAATCACCGTATTGCATGCAGATCCCCGGCTCGGACTCCGCTCGTCAACGCGGTTTTTGCGAGGCAGGTAAGGATGAAAGCCCTCACAAGTGGATAAAGGGCCCTGGCAATGAAATTTAACTGGGCCTGCGGGCAGGCCGCAAAGGCCACTCGCGAGTCCAAGCCAAGGGCATTAATCTAGGCCCCGATGCTTGACACTTGCGCGATGTAACGTCAAGCTCTCATCCTCGGTATAATGCACGGATGAAAGTAGTCGCTTGTAATTGCGTGCACCCCTGCATTGGTGTAAAAGCCCCTCCTTATCTGCTATGTGAATCTGGTCGAATCACGATTAGGTCGCGATGCTGGTGCTGCCCCGGTTTCAGTCCTTTATCAATCATGCCTCAGTGCTCAATGATATTTAGTAGCTCTGAGGTAAGAAGCTTGATTTTCTATCTAGATGGATC